>JARHVA010005319.1:235000-377500 GCA_037957365.1 Torreya grandis
ATTGGGTAGGCTATGAATATATTAAATGTAAGATGTACCTTTTAATCCATATGGGTGTGTCAAATTATTACATGACAAATGCTTATACACATGCCCTATTATTAATCAACCATTTAAATATTATATGATTAAAAAGTGTACTACTAAGAATCAATCATAATTAGAATCACCTCAATATACTATAGAGATACCACTAGAAATTATACGTATATAAAATATTCATACATATGAGGTTGGTGAATCCATTATAGAGAGTCCACAACTACAATATATGAGTGTTTCAACTACACCACTTTTACCTTAAAAGGTAGATAAAGATGAGGATGTAAAGGAATTACCTTTATTACTAAATTCAAAGCATCCAAAATTCATATCTATAAAGTATGATGATGATTATGCTACTTCCAATTATGATAGAAATTCAATACACATTGAAATTGATGACTATTGATGTGGTTTGAGTTTTACACTAGGTAGCCAAGGATAATATAGGGATTATTCAAAGATAATAATTCCTATGAAAATAATTAAATGAAAAACAAGGATTTCATATCTTAATAAAGGAAATATTATGTGTTTAAATATATATGCAACACACAATATTATCTTATAAGGTGTAAATTTGACTAACACATTTTTCAAATTTGGTATTTCTAGAGAGTAAGAGGCATAATACATAGATACTTGAATCATAAGTTTGAACATGTCACCATTTATAGATTTAGTAAATAATTTGTAGGTCAAAAATATATAACTAGCTATTAGAATCTAATCTAACATCATACATAATATACCACATATCATGTTACAAATGTCACTTGATAGAAAACTAATTAATTTGACAAAATTAAGGTATAAATATACTAATAGATTATCCAAGAAAGAGGGAAACCCCTTTTGTCATTTACATAGAATAACATGACATGCTACTGATTCTTGTTCAAAAATTACAACAAAAAATTTAGAATTATATGGATAAAGGCACTATTTAGATAATACATCCCATATGACAATCTATAAGGGATCAAAATTAAGGTCAAATATGAATAAATTACAATAATTCAAAAAGGAATAGTTGACTATTCAGGTTTTTATTGAGAACTAATATCAATAGACTATGTAAGTTGATGAGGACACAAAGTCAAATACCAACATAGTTGTAGTTCCTTAACACATAGGCCACAATAAATATGAATTAAAAAATATATATATTTACAAGATTCAATAGAACATATTACCATACTAGTTGTAAGTGGTCAAAGTTGTGGACACATTTTTTTTAAATAGGAAATTAGATAAATATTACATTGGGTCAACTATAGTTGCAATAAAATTGAAGCTATAGCTGATAAGTTACAACATTGTCTTGTATTCAAATTTGAGAATATCAAAATTCATATTCTTCATGATGGTATTGATGAAAATCATAAATTAAAAAATGATATGTAAATTTTAAAGTTAATTTATCCAAGAACCACACACAATGCTTCCTACACAATAGAGAAATATGCTATACAAATGCACATGATTAAGAACAATGAAAAATATAAGTATATAGTCATATAGAATGAGTGGTATGATGATCATAATGATGATGGTATGTGGGGATATGATACGATACAATATATATATAACTTGATAATCTTAGAACATATCCACCATTCGATTAACTACATCACTTAAATGTGTTATTTGATTTTTAGATTATCATATTTAATATATTGAAAAACAATAAAAAACTAGAATATTCTATAAAATTATAAAACCGGGACCTATGCATGTTATGTTTGGTTCATTACATCAGTTTATTTATGATTAGTATATCTAGTAATTTTATATATCCAATTTTATATCAAATATGTTTTACAAGTGTACTTGAGTGAGTCGATGAAAATATAGGATGTACCTTCCATATGCATTTTTAAGTGGTTATACTATCTCAAAAACATAAAATTTACATATATGAAATGACTTTAACCCAAATAGTAATGCACTACACTCTTTTTTGATTCTAGTGGACTTATCCTAGTGAACACATGATCAATTTTTTTGAATTCAAACCAATCACATGCATTCTATAGATTATCTATATCATAAACTTACCTAGGCATGCTATTACATAAATTCTATCATTTTGTGACTATCCTTATTTTTCATAATTCAATACATTATGTTGCATGATTATTTTCTCACTTACTTTCACATTGATATATTACTAGATAACTAATTCACTAAATATACTAAAATTACAAACTGATAATGGGTATAAACTTCACTTATTCATGCATGCTTTCATGTTTTATTTCTTACCTCATGTTATGTGTTTATTCATATTTTTTAGATTGTGGATATTTTAACATGTCATTGGTTGTGTATCTAAGCATCATCATCATCATCATCATCATCATCATCATCATCATCATTATTATTATATATATATATATATATATATATATATATATATATATATATATATATATATATATATATATATATATAAGTGAAATTTGAACATGTCCTTTATATGTTTCTCCTTTGCCTTCAATTACGTGCTTTATGTGATTCTTCATTTGCTCTTTGTGTATTCATTATGGATATGACCCTTTTTTCTCAAAAAAATTAGTTTTCAATGATATTATTGATATCATGAATCCTCCCAAAGTTTATCTATATAAATTTCAAATTATCAATATATGATCATTATTCACTATGTTTCTTATTGCTAACATCCATCTAGACATGACACTATGTTCCTTGGTTCTACATGCATCTTATGTTGCTACATTGCTCAATTTATATATGACAATGCCATAATATACAATGTTATGATTGCTTTTATGTAATATTATTTTCTATATTGTATTATTTTGATAAAATTTATTATAGAGGCTTCATAACTCACCTCAAAAGAGGGGGCATACACAATGGCTTGTGTTAGATACTATTTTGAAAAAAAAACACTAAAAAAACATAAATTTGTAGGATTTACTCAATATATCATATTTCATACCCAAAAAATACCCAGAAAACAATTTTATAAAATATATCTCCATTCAGATAAAGGCATATGTCTACCACATCTAGAATAACACATTGTTATACCAATAATTATAAAAAAAATATTTCCATAATTTATCAGAATCATAATTAGTTATGGGAAAATTTAAAATAGACACTAATAATTATTTGAAATTAATACTTAGGTTTGTCTCATATTTTTATTAGATTGGGGAAAATATATGTGAGAAGTGCTCCAAAATTTGCACAGGTATTTGAAAGCAATGAAAAAAAGGCATTCCAAGCAACAAAGATCTTAGGTGTTAACAACAAAACATCACAAGGAGAATATAAAAGCATAGACTTTGAATATAGATAAGTAATAAAAAGATAAATATCATATAATATATCTCCATAAATATTTATGTAAGTATAATTAAAGTTCCTTGAATATTATAAGAAAGGAATATCAATCATAGCTATAGGATTTTAGGAGATAACCTAGGGATAAAAAATCACTATACCTATATATATAATATACACACCTACGTGGGTGGGAAAAAAATTCTTAACTACATAAAGCACCTATGGAACATGGTAAAATTAAAATAACATATAATAAAACCTCCCCCCAAGTGAAGATAGGGGCCAAAAATAAAGTGGCATATTCATAGTATGAGTCCTAACAACAAGGCCTGATTAGATACTCATGTACAATATATACATAAAGAATTGAAAAATGAAGATGTCCTCATGAACACCTACAAATTAAAACATCTAAAACCCCAAATAATCCACGTAACTGAAGGTAATGAGGTGATGAAAAGGATTTATAAATATTTTAACAAGATAATATTGAGTCAAAATGTACTATAAGCAAAGAAATCCATCTTGAATGTGCTGATGAATGAAGTGCACATGAATATCAATATGGTTATTCCATTGGTGATCAGTAGGGTTATGATAAATGTTAATTTCACTTTGGTTATCACACCAAAGTAAAATATGTGAGTCATGTGTTAATCCAAACTCTATCAATAACTCTCAGAGCCAAATAACTTGTTAACTCACTATGATTATTTCTCCATGCTCTACATTTGTAGATAAGAGCTCAATAGCCTAATGTTTCTTGCATGCCAAATAAACTAAAGAAGAACCAAGACAAAATATAACTAGAATTGGAATTATTATCATCAATAAAACCTACCCAATTTGAATCAATAGAGCTAACCAATTGAGTATAACCTCTGGTGTAGTGTAATCCAAAGTGGGAAGTGCTCCATAGATATCACACAATACTTTTAGTAGCCTACCAATGACTGTGTTAAGGATTATGTGTAAATCTATATACAATCCAAACTATATAGGACATATTAGGATTAGTATAGTTTATGTACATGATACTTCCAAAAAACTTCTTCTATAATATAGGATCAAAAAAAGGAGCAGTGTGAGTGGAAGTAAGGAGATGGACTTGGATTGTAATTATCCATACCAAAATGATGAAGAAGATAAGGGGTGTGATTTTTTTTGACTCAAATTATTCCATAAATATGACTAAATAATCTTCAAACTAAGGAAAAAGTGTAAAATACCAATAGTATCATATCAAACTACATGGAAAGAACATGTTGAACAATCTAAATATGGGCAGAAGAACTCATAGTAATAAATAATCATAAAAATACAATAAAATTATAAAAATATTATCTCCAAATTTTTTTGTATATACTTTATAATTTTAATGGTAGAGAATAAATCTATTAGATAGAATAAAATAATCCCTCTTCTCATACCAAGCCCTAGGGGCTTATTTGAGACTATAAAGAGATTACCATAGTCTAAAAATAAGAGAAGAATCATGAATAAAAGGAATGGGTCATTATATTTATATTTCATCCTTAAAATATCAATTTAATAATTCACTCTTTATGCCCATTTGGTACACTGGCCAAACCTATATGTAATGTCCCCCTTTTAATCAATTCATGAAGATGGACCCCAAATGCCCATGTTCATATTTCCCATGGGTTGATAGAAATTAAAAGGGAAACACACATTAAATTTTAAAAATATTAATTATCTAAAATATATGAAAAAATGTTAGTGGGGGAGTTATTAATGGATTATTTTGGAAGGAACCTAATTTGATGGAAACTATGACCATCATTAGCAAGTATATCTTGGACTATGAAAATGGAAAATTTATATTACCCATGCTTGGAGATAAAATACAAAAACTTTATATTACCCATGTAAGAGTTAGTATATGTAAATTTTATATTTTTTTTCCTTTTGGGACGTTAGTATTTATTCCTCAAATTTTATTTAAGACATGCAACCTCATTGGTTGGGATCTTTTGCCAAATTAATAATTTATTAATATTTATTACAATTGTTGTTTAACTATAGGATTAAAGAATTAAATACCTTGTGTTATTGGAGATAATAGGATGAAACACCTTTGATTTATTTATGTTAATACAATATATACATTTCATTGGATCTTCATATATTTACAAATTCTTGTATTCAATTCATGTGTATGTTTACATATTTTAGAGTGTGTAATCTGAGTAGATTCCAGTGTGGTGAGTCCATATTTTTTTAGTTATTTATTTATAATTTTATTAATATAAAATATACATTTTTTATTTACTTTAAACATATATATCATTTATATAAAATAGAGTTCATAATTTGTCATTTTATGACTTTTGGTGAAATTGGCTTAAGTGAAATTGCTAGTTTAGTATGTAGATTTGTGTTTGTGATTAAATATAGGAAATTTATGATATATAAAATCATGAGGCCATAAAAATATTTATATTTTATTTTATTTATCAATATTTTATATTTTATTAAATTTACTATTACATTTGTGTAAAATTTCCATTCTTGGGATCAATCGGTGTAGGGAAAATTTGGGTGTTTTGAAATATGAATTAAAACACATTTTTAGATTGAGTATTGTTTGAAAATAATATTGGGAGGTTTATTTTAGTGTTATCAAATCCATTATATTTACATATTTAAGGGTACATTAAATTGTTTATCATGGTAGGATTCCTGAAATTATTAAAAGATGGGAAAAATGAATATTATATTCAAGATAAAATGATGGAAATATAGAGCAAACAAGATAAAATGATCCATTCACTTCAAAGGTTTCTAGATAGCATGAAATATTTAGTTCCATCTACAATATATAAAAAAATATGATACCATAAATGAACTCAAGGTAAATAAACTTCCCTTCTATTACAAATAACCTTGAAAGGCAAATCGTAGATGTTGGAGCAAAGAAGAGGTGAAGCTAGAAAAAGAATCAAAAGATCTATAAAATAAGACCACGTAACTAGCAGAGTGTTCGATAAATTATAAACACAAAATTTTAAGAAGATATTGTGATGGTAGATAATAAATAAAATTCATATTTTCAAGAAATAGAAAGGAAACAAAACTTGGAGAAATATTTCATGCAGTTATGAGGTATGAAATTTGATAACTTAATGACTTCTAAGATTATAGATAAAAAAAATCATCTTAATGAAGTAAAGGATGACTTATCACTTATTTAATTCATAAGTGATAAATTTTTTATTGTCCAAAACTCACCCATGAATATTTAAAAGATTAAATCCATGCTACATAAGGGTGATTTACATAATATCTATACACTTGAAGGTGAGAAAAATATTTTGTGGCATTAGGTTGATGGTGTTGTGGTATAATAAGTATAAACAAACGAAGACATACATTTAGATCATTCTTATGAAAACTAAATGAGTTTATTAAATTAATAAGTTTATGACGAGTTTTAAAATGACCTTATTGGGAGAAATACACATGAGAAAAGTGCCTTAGGATACTAATGTTGGTTTCCATCTTGAAAAAACTTACAGATCAACAACTAATGATAATCAAGTTGATTATCTTCATGATTATAGCTTATGGTATGAAATTTATAATATTGGTAGAGATTTGATGCTTGACACTTTATTATTTAAAAATTGTTGTCACTATGGAAAGCACTGTAAGAAGGATGAAAGAGTTCAAATATACTTAAGAGTATGGGATATAGGCATTTATTTGAGACACTTGTTACTAAAATTTTAAGTGGATATTGTTGTTGAAAGGAAACTTACCACAAACAAGTGTAGAATATGTAATGAGTACTCAATTTTTTTGTGATGTTTGTTAAATAAGGGATAAGGAATATAAGATGATAATAATTATAGAAAAATAACACCTATAAAAAATTAAGGAAAATATTTCTTTCATTGGTCATGAAAAGCAAGTGTTTAGGAAATAACTCAGTGTAAATCTACATCATGATTAGCAACATGAGAAGGATATGTTATGGGAAATATTTTTTGGGATACATGTTAAAGTGATTGATTATTTTTGCAGACATCCATTTCCTAACACCATTTGTATTGAATTTGTCAATCTTACTCGAACTACACTGAAATGCCCAATTTAGGTCAAAATCACTAAAAACATGCTAAATGGTTCAAAATTGTCATATACAAGTGTCGATTTATGTCAATGTATCCCTAAATAGGTTACTACATTTTATGTGATTCCTAACTTTGATCAATTCATTTCAAGTCAAAATGATGATTTTGCCTTTTTGTGTTCTAGAACACTCTTTTCTTCTAATTCATTAGTACACGTCACATACCTTTGTTATTTTGTTTTGGAAACATCCTAAATGGGAATATGGTTCTAACTCATCTAAAATCACCTTCCAATTATTCTTGAGTCAAATTACAACCCAAAAATATGACTTTCTAACATTTTGATTAATTGGGGGCCAATTTCCAAAGATTTGCACAAATATTGATTAATCTTGTTTAAAGATAATTAATTCAAATCAAGAGATTAAATGGATTTTACATGGAGGTTATTGATTATTTCAATATTTTAAATGGATTCCCAATATCTACATCACCTAGTGACATCATCTATGGGGTCTCATCTATAAGCCATAAATGCATAAATATCTAGATTATGGGTCACCCATGCCTAATTAATGCATTTTCATCCAAATTGACATGAAAATATTTATGGATATAATTCCAAATATTATAGTAATCCATGCTCATGCATGTCAATATTTATATGGATGGTCATGGTTGATCTTAGACCATTTACAAAATCTATAAATAGAAGCACATAAAACACCATTTCTTAAGATAAATTACTATAAATTTATAAAGCAAAATTGTCTCCACATCCTTTTGTGTTGATAATTTGTGTTATTTACAATACTAATTTGATAGGATAGATTAGATATTTATTCTACTAATCCTAGGTTATGCATAGTGTTCTTGAGGCAATGGAGGAGAAAATAAGCCATTGTTGACAAAGATAATAGCATTAGATCAAGGGGAGAACATGTTTGGAGCCACTCTTGGGTGGTGGAATATATTTGGGAAGGTAAATAATATTTGTTTATTTCAATTTATTCTTCATTATCATTACCAAACCTTGCATTAATATGTTGGCTTTATTTATTTAGTTATTTATGCATTTTCATGTTTTTATTGACTAATGCCTAACTAACAACATTTGTATTCCATCCTACAATTTTAATCCACCAAGGATTATAAAAAGGTTAGTTTGTTTAACCTCATCAATGAATAAAGTGGTAATCATTTTGACCATTCTTATGGGTGTAATTAAAAATATGAAAGAGATGGCAATCACATAGATTTACTTTACACTATGTCCTTTCAATTTTTTCGTCATCATGGAAAGTACTATAAGTATATAAAAAAAGGTGAAAGTTATGATTTTTAATGAAAGGGACATAGACCCTTTCACTCTAGTTGGATATTTTTTTGTATAAAATAGTGTGGGATGGATCCCTATGATATTTTGAGATCTATAAAAGGTGGAGTATTTAAGACCAATACCACTATTATAGATAATTTCATCATCCCATGAAATTAGACGTGAAGGAAGTCCAAATTGACTATATATAAGCAAAAGGAAAATTTTGTGATTGAAGACAAGGATTGAGCCATGTGATGTTCATTGATTAAAGGGAATTGAATAAAATACCATAAAAAATAGATACCCCAATCCCAAGATTGATGGCCTCATTGATGAGTTACATGGGAAGTGCAGTTTTAAAATATTGATTTGAGGTCAAGTTACCATTAGATCCATGTAAAGAATGAGGATGTACATAAGATAACATTAAGATGTCAATATGTATATTTTGAGTTCTTGGTCTTGCCATTTAGTTTGAAAAATGAACTAGGTAGCTTCCAATCATGTATGAATCAAGTATTTAGAAATCAATTGAGAATATTTGTTTTATTTTTCTTTAATGACATTTTGATCTATAGTAAGACTTGGGAGGATCATTTGAAGTATTTGGATATAGTCCTTGAAATTATAGATCAACAATATATATTTTCAAAAGAATCCAAATGTGAGTTTGGGGTGATGAAAATATTTTACTTGGGACATGTAATTAGTGCTCAAAGTGTTCAAGTATATCAACATAAAATCCAAGATATCTTAGATTGGCATCCTCCCACCACACTAACATAGTTAAGAGTGTTATTTAGCCTTTTTAGATATTATATAAGATGTTTTAAGGGATTTTCATGTCTAGAAACACCCTTTATTGATATGACAAAGAAAGGAGATTTTGAATGGACACACATAGTGCAATAAGATTTTAACAAGCTTAAAGAGGTAATTAGTTCATTCCTTGTACTTGTTATTCTAGATTTTTCACTTCCATTTGTTATAGAGTGTGATGCTTTAGGGGAAAAAATTAGAGAATTACTATTTTATAAGTGGAATACCATAACATTTTAAATTAGGAAGTTAAAATAATTAGAGAAAGGATTCTCAATATATGACAAATAAATGTTTTCCATCATGTATGCTTTGGCCAAGTTCTTATAATATTTGGTTTGTGGAATTTTTTTGGGTGAAGACTGATCATAATAGCTTGAATTTTTTCTTTGGCCAAAATGACTTGAATGATATGAAAAAAAAATGGTGAGTAAACTCCAAGAACATTATTTTTATATAGATTACATGAAAGAGAAAAATAATTTAGTAGATGATGTTATTTATAGAATGACTGCTCAACATTCTACTTCTATTATTTCAATAGATTGAAAGGTATCAATCATGGAAGAATATGTTAAAAACACATTTTATAATAAAATCCTTGATGTGAATGTGATATATGATAGATTTATAGTGATAGATGACTCTATACTTTATAAAAACAAAAATCTCCTAGTTCCTGAATCCATAATGAAAGGGAAAATTTTGAGATTTTTTCATGATGCACCACTAGTGGGAAATCTAGGATTAAAAAAGACCTATAGACACATTAGATAAAAATTATCATGGAAGGGAATCAATAATGAGATATTAAAAAACATTAGATAATGTATCACTTATCAACAAAACAAGTCAGAGCATGTCTTTCTAGCATGATTGCTACAATCATTGTCTAATGATGAATCATAAGTGGGAAAGTATATCCATGGATTTCAATATATTTCTACCCAAGGTAACCAATAAATATTATATTTTTATTTTTTTGGATAGGTTATATAATTATGGACATTTATTTTTTATCACTTCTCAATTTAAATCACATCAAGTAGCAAATTTATTTTTCAGAGAATTATTCATAATACAAGGGTTGCTTAAAAATATTATCAGTGCTAGAGATAACATATGTATTAAATAGTTTTGGTATGAATTAATTTTTTTGATTTGAATATAAATCACCCATAGCTCACCCAAAAATATATGGGAAAAACAAAAATTGTGAATAAGTGGGTTGAAAGATATTTAAGGAATTATGTTTCCAATCAACAATCAACATGGGTTAAGTGGTTGCACTTGGGAGAAAATTGCTACAACATCACCCAACATATGTATATTGGTGTGTATTAATTTAAAAAAAATTATGTATTTGATGCATCAAATTTTTTTAATTTGGTATTGACAAATATTAGAGTGCCATCAACTAGTTATCTAGTGCAATAGAGTCAAGACATACTTAGGTCCTTCAAATATCATATCCAACAAACCCAAAACCAACACTAATTTTATGAAGAAAAAATGCATTGAGATTTAATTTTAAGTTGGGGACATGGTATTATTTATATTTTATCCTTATAGGATAACATCCATCAAAATAAGTGGCAATAAGAAACTTAAACCATGATTTTATGGGCGTTAACAAATCGTCGGGAGGATTGGTGAAATGGATCATGAGGTATAATTACTAGAGAATAGCATGATAAATAATTTTTTACATGTGTTTCAATTAAAAATGTTGATTGGAAAAATTGTCACACCATTAATGGATTTTACACCCTTGGATGATGAGGGAAAGATGATATGAGAACCATATGCCAATTTTGACACCAGGGCAAAGAGAATGAGAAATAAGAACATTAAAAAATATTTTATTCATTAGAATAATCTACCTAGAAAAGATGTTACTTGATAATGATTCAATATTTTGGAACAAATAAACTTGTATTGGTGAGAGCAAACAATTTTAAGGAGGGTGGACTTATAATGTCCCATTTTTTAACAATTCATGGAGGGACCTCAAATGCCCATGTTCATATTTACTATGGGCTAAGGGAAATTAAAAGGGAAATAATTGTTAATTATATAGGAGATTAATAATGTAAAATATATGACAAAAAATTAGTGGGAGAGTTATTAATTGATGGTTTTAGAAATAGCCTAATTTCATGGAAATTATGACTATCATTAGTAGGTCTATCTTGGATGATGAATATGGAAAGTTTTTATTACCCAGGCTTGGAGATAAAATACAAAAAAATTATATTACCCATGTTAGAGTTAGGAATTAAAATTTTATATTTTTTGGCATTTTTGGATGTTGGGATTTGTGACCCAACCTTTAATTAAGATAGGCTACCTCATTGGTTTGGATCTTTTGTGAAATTAACTTCTTTATGTTTGTTGCATTTATGTTTTAGCTACAAGATTCAAGGACAAAATTCATTGTATTATTTGATATCATAGGATAATTTTTATTTATTTATTTATGGTAATATAATATAAATATTTAATTGGAGCTTCAAAGATTTAAAGATTCTCAAATTTAGTTGGTGTGTATATTTGCATGTTTTAGAATGTGTAGTCTGAGTAGATTCCAATGTTGTGATTACAAATTTGTTTAAAATTTTTATTGATTATTTTATTAATATAAAAAATCAAATTATTAGATATTTTAATCATATATATCATTAACATAATTTTGAGTTCATAATTTGTCATTTCTAAGACTTTTGGTGAAATTGGGTAAAGTGAAATTGCTAGTTTTGTATGCAAATTTGTGTTTGTAATTAAATATGGATAATTTGTAATATATAAAATAATGAGGCTATAAAAATAATTATATTTTATTTTATTTATAAATATTTTAATTTTAATTAATTTTCACATTACATTTAGTTAAAATTTCCATTCTTAGGATCAATCGATGTAGGGAAAATTTAGGTGTTTTGAAAGTTGAATTAAAATACATTTTTAGATTGAATATTAATTTAAAATAATTTTTAAAGGTTTATTTAACTATGATTAATAAATATAAATTAAATTCACAAAAAATTCATCTTGACAATGGGGGTAAAAACTTAAAGTAATCAATACCTTAAACTAGTGAGAAACCTTTTGAAATAAGATGAACCTTATACTTATCAATGGACCCATCAACTCCACATTTGGTTAAAATTATCTAATTAAATATAACCAAATGTATTCCATTAGGAAGAGATATGAGATACCAAGTATGATTCTTCATTAAATAGTAATACTCATTGTCACAACATCATCCTACTCTTGTATCCCATGAAAATGTGAAAAAGATTGTGGATCCCTATAAAGTAGCTAACATAGAATTATAAAACTTGTAGAATGTGTCTGATGATGTCTAATGGGTGGACCATCTTGTATGAAAGGTTATAACTCATAAAATATAGTATGAATCCACTTATGCATAATGGGAACATGATCCTTATCTAATTATATATCTATAACCTCTTCTATGTCCTCCTAAATTGGCTCCTTGAAGAAAGGATCCTCAAGATGATGAAGAATCATCAATGTAAGGGAGTAAATAAGAAGACATGGAATAAGATGAATAATTATGAGAACATAATCACTCATCAAATTGAACATGTGTTCAAAAAATAACATCATGAGTATCATGATCTAAAAGGTGATAAAATCTCATGTCATCACAATACCATATAAAGATTAAGGGGTTTATCTTCTTATCCAAGGATTTCCTTTTATTCTTTGGTACAAAATCCCAAGCATGGATCCCAAAAACTTTAAAAAATGATACATCATGCTAGTTATAGACTGATCCTCCTCTAGATTTAAATGCTCAAGTGATTTATGTGGTGTGTTATTCTAAATGTAGTTTTCATAATTAACTACTTTTACCCTGTATAAAAGAGGTAAATCCCAAGAATGCACATGCAGTTAGCCATTTCCTTTAAATTACAATTCTTCTTTTATACTAGGCCATTATATTGTGGAGTATGAGGATTATAATTTTGGTTAACAATGACATGAGCTACAAAAAAATTAGAAAACTCTTTGTTCATGTGCCCCCATTATTAGTGCAAATATTATTTATGAAAATATAATATGTATCCTTGATCAAAGCCTTAGAGAATTTAAAGTGTGAAAAAAATTCATTCTTTTACTTGATAAAATAAATGCAATTATTCCTTAATAAATTATCATTAAATATAAGTGAATACTTAGATTAATTAAATTAAGGAGTAGGAAAAATCATTAAGTCACTATGCACAATCTCAAGTGGTGAAGAACATCTTTGAGGCATACCCTTAGGAAACACATCTTAGCATTATTTCCCTAATGCATAGCTAGGGAAAACTTCATCAAGACAAGAAAATCTAAGAATACCATTAACCATACCATTATTACTTAACTCTTTCAAATGTATATAATTAAGACATCCTAATCTCTCATGTTAAAGCTTAATTTCAAAATTGGCATGAGAAATTAAGTATTTACCAATAGAATAAGTTTCATTAAAACCCTTAAAATGATATAGTCGGGAATTATGATCAACAAAACCTTGTGAAAAAAGTGAATGAAACTCCAAAAATGTTTTAATTTTATCCCCTTGTGCTATGAAATTCACTATCTTACCTTAACAAGAATGACAACTTTGATAGATAGAAATCAAATTTGTAGTGATGTTAGGAACATATAGTGCATCATTGATGCATCCACCATGTTGTATGCCAAATTTTCCCTTAACAAAAATAAATAAATAAAATCCAACCTTAATTTTGGGAGAATAACTCAAAATAAGAGATACATAAGACTCTTAAAAAAGTCCTATGGTGAGAAACACTATAATTTACAACCCAACTATTTATAGCAAGTGATTGAGATTTCCTAATAACATTAAGTGTTTTTCCATGCTCATTGAAAGGAACCAAAGTGGAGATAAAGATATTATGTTATTTGAATGCATCTTATAAGTCTTGAATTCTCTTCCAACACCTAATTTCTACATGACTAGTCCTCCCAGAAAAGGATCATGAAAGGATAAACTAATTATTGTATTTATAAGACTCTTTGGGTTTAGAGTTATTGTATTTGGGTTTAGTGGTACTTTGAGTTGGAGAAGGACTAAAATTGTATTTAATTTTTTATTTTACCTTACCTTTAGGATTAGATTATAATAATTATTTTTTATAGGTGGAAGACTCAAGGCTAGAGAATTTGGATCATTCCCTAGTAAGTCTTTCAAAAAATAACTCTAAAATAATCATTTTGAATGTGGCGTCAAAGGCATGCATGTTAGAGAAAATAGTATAATTAAAGATTTGTAATGGACCTTTTAACTTGGATATAATTAGATAAACACACTCTTCATATTTTTTATATATTTCACTCCCCTTAAATTTTGTCAATAAGCTCTTGATCTTATTAAGATAGTTTAAAATGGATGGAAAATCTTTAGGATTGAGAGAAGTAATCTCTAATTCAAGCTGCATGGATATCATGTGATCCGCCTTACCAAATAAAACCTTAAAATTTTCCCATATTTTGAAATTAAATTCACATAATTCCAAATTAAATAAATTACTATCACTTACATTAGTTCATATCAAACCCATATACTCATAGAATTTGCATTGGTGATGAAATTTATCATATTCTCTAATGAACATTGGTTGTAATTCAGTTTTTGAGGCCCACAATACTTTGTGTTTAATGATTGTTTCCATTATTTGTATCCATTTGTAGTTTTTTATTAATGGCTCATGCTAATATAATGCATAAGAATAATCTAGTCTAAAAAAATAACCAAACATCAATAAATTGCAAAATGGGTGCTCAAATCAGCACAAAGATAACCCCCCAAAAGTCTATTTTATTAGGTCCTTCCAAATTCAGCAGTTTATTATTTTTTACATTTTACAAGATAAATGACACCAATAGATTAGGAATAAAAAATTAAAACTTTTTAAAAAAAAGGCACTTAATTTTGAGTTCCCAATCAAAAGTTATAGTTTTTATAAATTTATCATCATAAATGGGTCAAAATTAAAAAATGCATAAAATTTAATTGGTTGGAAAAATTTATATTCTTAGAGAGATAAAAAATTAACCTTGGGATTTAAGTTTCCACTAGTAAGAATAAAACTTTAATCGCCCCCCATGTGACCAAGTGGGTAAGCCCTTTTATATCTCTCCCCCCTTGCCAAATAAAGGAGAGTAATGTTAGCACAAAAGTGGGAGGGAAAAAGGTGTGAATAGTGTTGCTCTATATTGTCTTGAATTGGGCACTCTCCTAATACATAGTTTTTTGTGATATTCATGGGAGATATATATAACACATCACTTTGATATCCAAATGAATAAACCATGGTCATGTAGATATATACAAAACACCTCACTCTGATTGCCATAGGAAAGAAACCATGAATGAGTCATGGAGAAAGAATGATGACTCGATATAAGAATGATGGCCTATGGATGATCTATAAAAATTCCATAAAAACTTTTGGTGGTATGATCAAAGGTATATCATCCAATATTCCAATGTCCTTGATATTTATTTAAAAACAAATACAATAACAAAAAAGTAGAACTTTCAAGGGAAAAACCTAGTAAAGGGTTTTCAAGGCTGCAAGGAAACAACCTATTAAAATGTTTTCATAACTACATCCACCCTGATCAAAACATGCCTCCACTATGCCAAGATAAAAGTATAGATATAAAAGCTTGTATAAAATTCACAAATGGATGGCTTTAACACCTATCACTTTGATATCATTAAATGAATGAAAAATAAAGTGTTCTAAGCCATACATATCTTAGATGTTAATAACTAAACATCATAATTAGAATATGAAAGCATCAACTTTGAAAATTGATATGCATTAAAAAGATAAATATCATATAATATATCGCTAAAAAAAATATACAAGTACATTGAAAGTGTCTTGAATATATAATCAAGGAATATCAATCACAAATATAGGATCATAAGAGACAACCTAGAGATAGAAAACCACTATACCTAAATATTTAATATCCACACTAAGTGGGTGGGGAAATCAAATAATGATTAATTACATATATAACCTAAGGAATATTAGGAAAAATAAATAACCTGCTCTAATATTATTTTTAAATCACATTATATTACTCAGTTTAAGAATCCATATACACATAGATATCATAATGGGGGCATGTGCATGGCACATGGCCACCTCCTTGCTTAGTTTTACACCAGGTTCACATAAGGAACTAAAATTTATGCCATTATCTATGTTTTACCCACTAGATTAAAAACATATTAATTTTCACTAGTTTTACACATAAATGAATCTTATTCCTTATCTAGTAGTTGATTCACCTTTTTACACCAATTTTGTACCAAAATCATCCATTGAAATTCATATAGGGATTAAAATATACTATACTACTTTGGGTATGAAATGACGGATTCAAAAACACCTTTAGTTCTTAATCACACTCTCTTATCAATGAGAATTTATGCATTCATAGTAGAGTATAAGTGTTTCAATGAAGAATAAATCTCCAAGGGTCCTACCCTCTATAATCACTAGTTTTGTACTAGAAAAAAAATGGTTCATGAACCCAATTTGGTGTATTCATTACTTGTTATTTTTTATATTAATTTCTTATATTTACTTTCAAATTTATATCCCAATTAATGATTGATTTATACATGTTTCATTATAGGTTTTCATGAATCATAGTTCAATGTGTGACCTACATTAAATACTATTATTCATAAGTAATTTCAATTATTATTGTTTTCCTTTTACTAGAGTACTTTTATTTGTTTCATCAATAAAATGAATGGAGTGAAAATTTAGACACATAAATTTAAATTTATTTATAAAACAATGAAATTTGGATCACTCCTTATACAAACTTAGCTCATGCTTAATCCCACAAATTTTTATGAACATTCCTTCACTTCTATGTGGATGGATTATACTTAAAACAACCAAATTATCACTAAATGTCCCTATTTCTCATTAAAAATAGAGTTAGATCATACTTGGACTGATCAAAACTTCCAAATTAGTTTTATTTGATTATTAGACAAAGCCACCATTTCAAGATAATCCTAAATGTTGGTATTATATGGATATGCCAACTATGTCCTCTCACAAAATAATGTTTAGTTTATCAGATTCTAATTCACCTAATGAGTCATCTCATAGTTTGATCAAGTCCCATATTAATAAATTATTAAATCATCAATATAAAGTCACATTTACAAACTTTTTTTTAGTAAAGGCTCATATAGAGAAAAAATGCTAGAACATCTAACTAGACATTTAGAGGAATACATCTATTCTTTTGAATTCTCAATCCAAATAACACTAGTATCCATGAGCTATATTTTAACACACCTCCAAGGACAAAAGTAATTTTATAATAACTTAATCACACCATTATTGTGTCAATATATAACATTACACCTTTATTTCACACACACCACCATAACATGGGTGAAAAACATGGATTTTGATCCCTCTTTAGAGTATTGTTATGTAGGAAGCACTCAACATAGGGGGTGTTGAGATCAAGATAAACTTCATGCACTAACTACTTTTCCCCATTTTTTTATTTATATCAAATAGTATATTGATCTAGGGTTATAACTAAATAATTAATATATAATATATTTTATATTAAATCACATAGATCTAATAATACACACAAAATCCACAAGTGAAGGAAGATAAGTCCAAAATTTCATAGAGTAAAAACCCTACTAGATGGGGTTTCACCATAAGGACACTAGTGCATGTCATACATGTCCAAATAGCATGACCTTTTCCTAGATTTAAGTGAATAAGTGACTAAGTGATACCCACATACCCAATACTATGAAGAGGGAAGTCAAACTAGATGTATTTATTCCCCCTAGTTGAGTGTGTGAAATAATATGTAATGTTTGTATGATATGAAATACTATGTTTGGATTTAACCACTTGATAACCTATGAATTGATATTTAAAATGGTAGTAATACTTATCTCAATTTTTTCTCATTTTAGGGGTTTCAATTTTGGAAGCTTTATGGAAGTTTATCTCAATGTATAGTGTATTTTGTAGTGATAGGTAGATGATTACTAGATGAGAATAATATTAGGATTGTTATGTTTACATATATGGATATTTGGTTTATTTCACATAAAAAAATATGTGAAACATATGGTTTGAACCATAAAATCAATTTGAGTTTGGGAAACTAGCAATTAAAATGTGTACGTATAGGTCCAACCCAAATGGAAAATTCCTCAATGACAAAACTATCTAGGAATTATGGACTTGTCTAGAGAACATGAATAGTGATATGAGATAGGAGACAATCAAATAATGATATTAATATATTTAGACAAAGACTAGGAATGTATTTTGTAGTGGTAACCAAAATTTCTAAGGATCAAGACCATATATGAATAAATGTCTAAGAAATAATGCAAAAAAGAGTCATGTATTTGAGCATAAGTCAAATACATCAAATATTTGTAAAATTACACATTTTAAAGTGTCTAATACTAAAAAATATATAAGTTAGTTATAATTTAAAGAGAACATAAACAAAGTTTCATAATTACAAAACATATAATGGAATATAAGAAAACAATTTCATGAACAACCATTAAATTTTTTAACACAAGATACTAGTAGAATGGTGCCACTTTTATTCAATATAAATAATAGGTAAATTTCAATATGCATACAATACACAATAATATAATGAGAACATGTTATTTTTATACTAAATGGATATACTTCTTGATTGATTCAATTAGACTACTATGTTATTATAAAAATTGGGGAGAGTAAGTTTCGATGATGATAGAGGGATAAACATCCTAATTAGTATACCTAGTTTGGGAAAGGATTGTTTTGAATTAGATGATAAAGGTATGAAAGTATTCAAGATTATGTAGACATGGACGATTAGGAAAAATTACAACTGTCACTCACTTTATCATTATGTGAGTATCTTATATGTCTATCACCATGTTCAACATATTAAAATATATATCATTACAAGGACAAAATCACAATAGATGTTTATAAAATTAAAAAATTATAATAATGGCTCATATTTTACACACATGATGTTTAAAATTCATTCAATTTTGAAGATTACATTCCCATTTCTATTGATTTACTGATCAGATACATAACATGGTGCTAAAATGGGGAATGCCACCTAACATGCCATATGGTAGAATTTTACTGGTGCATTAATGTTAAGACATGAACCTATCTAGACTTATGTGTGGTATGTTGCATGGTCATATAGAATCACATAATGGTGTCACATGTTTGTATTCATGGTGTGATATAATATGAAGGTGCTTGATCATATTCAAGAATGGAATGATACATGGTGTTTATATTGATGATGTAAAATCATACAAGGATACCAAAAAGGATTTATGAACACTAGATATTACTATAGTGATTTATATTGATGTTTTGAAATAATGAAGTGTGTAAATAGTCTCTATGAGTGATATATATATATATATATATATAATCTACATGGTACATGTGAGTATGCATGGAATTGTATGATTTTTAAATATTTCGTTAGTTCTTTGAACTAATATGGGATGATATAGATAAGATGAATAATGCACAATGAGATACCATAGATTCTAGATTAATCTAGTTTCACAGTGTGGCCTAAGTTTTTTGGGTATGTTATTATTATGGATCATAATACATTTTTAAAAAAATCCTATTTCTATCAATTAAAATATATATATCTATGTTGGGAGGTGTGATGAGTCCTATAAATGACATGAATACCTTTGAAACATCCTTGAAAATTTTCTAGTGTTGAACTATAAGATTTGCGTGATAAGACAAAAGATGCATATGATCTTAAAATTTGGCATGTAGGTGTTAAAATTAGTGTAGAAACTATTGACATTATCATAAGGCTAGATGATAAAAACCCCAAAATGTGGAAATATTTTATGTCTTAGATCATCACAGATCATTATCCACCCTCCCATTTATTATATTAATAGAATTGATAGAGTAAAAGGATAGAATGTGATACCTAAGGATAACTTTAATGGGTGTGCTCAAACATGTATTATTTGTTTTACCATCCTTCGAGAAAATTTACAATGAAACATTTATAAATTAATTTTTACTTGTGCTTTAAATCTAAAAGTAATAAACTTTAACACATGTGAAATGAAGTATCAAATAATTACTTTAGTTGTATGCATACAAACCAATATGCACTTTGAAAATTTGTCTTATAGAGAAAATACAAAATGTGGTGATCATGACCCATGGAGATGCCATTTTATAAACATGGGTTTATCTAAATATGTCCGAACACTCACTTGAAATAGAGAATTTCCTATAGGTTAAGTCTCATAACTTAAACCCCACATAAATCATTTTTTTTATAATATGTCATATGTGATGTCACATGTTTCCAATCTAAAAACCTTCATAATATGAGTCCAAAGTAACATAATACATACATAAATGTGAACATATTCCCCAAATAAATGTCAAGTATGAGTAAAATATATAATAATATGAGTGAAATTATACCATTATGAAGTAAACTATGCTCAAATTCTATAATTCCTATGACTCTAAAATCTTAATACCTAAGGAAATAAAATGTGTATTCCTCCACCCTTTAAGTCAGGAGTATATCATGAAAATTAATCATATAAAAATAAATATTTATATGCATCATATTATATATAGAAATATATATTTAGTGTAAAGCATGAAGTAACACGTCAATAATATGTCATCATAGAAAGAATAGATCATCTAAGTATCTATGAAACATGTCTGATAAGCCATACTATCAAGATAGATATATAAATGAGGAATGTAGTGAATATTCAATATAAAAATAAACATCCATAAAATAATTAATAAATATGTGAAAGGTGTATGATATGTATCATGACGCCATAAACATGAAAAATATTGTGTGATATGGATCACAACATCACAAGCTCAATAGACAATCATATATTTATCAACACACAGTGAAAAATTTCATAAACAATGTCATGGTCATGATAAATACAATAATCACATTTAGTAACAATTAATATCATAGATGGTAAGAAACTTCTCATAATGAAAAACCAAATTTCACACACACAATGGAAAATAGATTTACACACAAAATTAGAGTTAAGCACAACAAAAAAGGGTCACTTACTATAACAAAAAACCAAACTTCACATCATGTAAGATGTAACATCATGAATCATACATACATAAACAAGTCTAATAAACATGTTCCATGTATGCCATCGTCACATATATAAAAATATAATATCTAGTGAAATAGAAATATAAATAGTATAATATAGAGTAAATCATGTGAAATTAGTGTAAAGTAGCTCTATATGACAATGTAAATATTCATACAATGATTAAAAAAAAAAATTAAAGTATGAAGATGCCACCATTAGGAGATAATATTACCTTAGTAGTGTAAGGAAATATTTAGGTGTTTGAATTCCATGCATATTTTTGTCACTTTAATATGAAACATATATGTCCTACATCTCATTCAATACACCATGAAACACACGTGCATATTAAATTATATATATAATGTACTATATATGATAACACATAAACATATAATGTAAAAAATTAATACATGTCATGCATAGGTTATAGTTTTTTATTTTTATAGTATTTTATTTTTTTATATTTTTTTTAAATATTTGAATTTTTGTAAAAATATAAGTAGATTCAAATAATTCCAAGTATAAAGGATCAAAAAATATAAGAATGAATAATTAATAACATAAGTGAAGGCATATTATGTATAAAGTCTAGTAACATAACAATGTGGAAGATGTAAAGGAAAGATATATTTCCCTGCTATATAGGTCAATCACAACATCATAGCTCAATGATGTATATAAGTGATAAAGGGTATGAGGAGGAGTCATTATATATTTTCACATGATCTATAGCCATAAAGGTGTGTGATTTTGTAAGTGGAATGTAGTTAATAACATTTACGGATAACAGTTAAGTAGGGATGAACAAATAATATTCTTCAAATGAATGTACACTAGGATGAGGACCATAAAAAGGATGCATATTCATATGATATATGTCATATATATGGATCAATTTAAGCAATCAAAAGGAAATATCCAAGTGAAAATAAATATGAGAGTTAGAATAATGATCAATTGCAAGAACATATGTACATTGTTTTTCAAGATAAAGGAATAGAGGGGATGATAAATAAATTAAACATCAAGAAGATATGTATAAAGAGTATGTTTTGGATAACCAATGATCCCATAAATATCATATCCATATTTATGTACTTTAACATACATGTTATAATCACCAATTGTATCATCATAATCATCCGCTAATTTAGACTCGTTATCCTAATTTCTCAATTTATAAAATTTGTATAATAAAAATTTCCATATTTTTGAATTGTATCATTAAATTTGCTTTTCTATTTATTTATTGAAATCCATGTTATGTTCTATTGAATTTTATAGAATCTAATGAGATTAATTACCTTGGAAAATAAATTTGGAAAACTATGTTTGCTAAATGGATATTCTTCCCATGCTTATGTGGAGTGATCTAAAGTAAATCACAAGTAAATAAATCTTTTTGATTCCCATTTGTTATTAAGTTCATAGGAATAATTTCATATTAATAAAAAAGCCTTGATAAATATATATCTATTGTAATTTTGATAATAATGATATCTTCATATTCTCTTTGATCTTGATATTTTTTTGGACAACTTTTTATTTTCTTAATTCCTTGATTTGTAATTTATTTAATTTTTTTTGGTATCCATATTTGTGTACTATGAGATGTAACTATGATATTAATGGTATTCCTAATTTCATATGTTTAATATATTATATATGTAAAAAAATATTCATGGAATTAGAAATACATAATCATATTAATGTTATCAAATTTTTCTTCCATTTGTCTTAACCATGATTTTCCAAATACTCGATTCAATTATGCAAGAGTAGGCTTGACATAGAATAAAGACTCCATTTTATTAAGCCCAAAATAAACTAGTATAGTAATATGTCTTATTTCATCTTCATTATTTATTGTACATTTTAATTTATGTTGATCATATCCAAGCCATTTGATAAACCTAATTGTACATGTATTTTATTGTTCATTGTCATTAAAACCAATACTTTGTCTATGTTCACCTACTACAATACATTGAATTACCATTGTCTCATTTTGATGAACTTCCTATGTACACCAATATTCTTAGATAGTGAGCTAGGAGGAGAGGGAGAAGTCAACCTTGTAGGTTTATTGGCGTATTTTTAAAATAAAATAACACCTTTATCCATAATTTGTTTAATTTTATTTTTCAATGAGTATGAATTGTTATCTCTATGCCCATTTATATGATGATACTTATAAAATTATATTTCTTCCACATGTTTAAGCCTATGTGTATGATGGTGGTGATTAATAGGTAGCTAATTAAATGATTATATATAATTTTTCTCAAAATATCACATGGTTTATCCCTTAAAATGTTGAAGTGGATTGTGTATACATGGGCTAGAGTGACCTATAATAGTCCTTTATCTTAATAGACTAGGATATAAACTTGGTCATTAAAATATAAAATACATATAGTTGAAAGCGCAAGTGAGGACCTATAATTTTTTATATACTTTAGATGGAAATTCATGATCAAATGTAATAAGTCCTGGGCTATAAATCCTATGCCTCAAGTAATGTGTATGCCTCTCACTAGGTCTCAAGATTAATTAATGATTTTAATAATGATTATAATAAATGTGGTGTATCAAGGATATAATAAGTGTATTTCATGATTGTAACTAATTAAAAAAGGTAACCTAGATCCAATATAGTGATAAATACTAAACTAATATAAAAGTAAGTAGTTCAATAGTTGACCAATGGGTGTTCTATGTAATCTAAGGTGATAATAGAAAGCCCAATAAACCCTATATGAATAAAAAAATTATTTAATATAATGAGGAGAATAATAAAGGATTAAAAAAATACATATACTATATAAATAAAACAATAAAATATATATATTAATAAAATAAGTCAAATAGAATAGGGATACACACTTATTTTTTGGGTGGTCTCCTTGGTGCATAAATATCCCCCTTTGGCTTAAGTGTTAATTTGATATATATGTTATATTCTAAATACCTAACTTATCAATAATAACACACACACAAAAAAATTATTTAAGGATTCTAAATAACATGATGATTCCTTATCATGCCTCTTAATTTTTAGTTTCAAATACATTTAAGCAACAATTGATCTCTAAGAATAAGACATCAACCTCTAGCTCTTCCTTTTACTACTTAAGCATATAAATGTGAGCATAAGTAAAATAGATGAATTTTTATATGCTTGGGAATAATAATATGACTCGTATATTTATTTTTAAAATACATAAAACTAACCCTTATCTCTAAAATGATAATATCATCCAGACCGATGTATTTGGAGGTATGTTAGTTGACACTCAAATGTACTATCCAAGATAATACATTAAAACTAATAGATACACGACTCAAAATGGTATTAAAATAGATAATACAATAAAAGGTGATGCATAAAATAATTGTATATTATAATTTATGTTACACCAATAAATATTATTTCAAGGCAAGAGTTTCTCTCAGTTTATATACCATATTCAACACCCAAAATGTTAATTAAAGATGCATTATAGCTCTTATGACTATCATCTAAAACATACAAGATAATGTGCAACCCATCACATGAAAAATAAACATGATACATCCATTTCATACATTAATCCACACTATAAATATGATATTACTCCACACATGATTGTCAATTGGAATTCTTGCCTAGAAGTGCAATACCAATGTGAAGTTACTTGACCTTTGGGAAATCCATACTATGAGTGTGATAAATGAATATTGAGATATATTAAGTTTTTTTAATATTAAACTATTTATAAGGAACAAAAACATTAAAAAAAGGGAAACAAACACATTTTCAAATAGAGATAACACAATACACAGCCTAGAGAAACTCAATGTGAGAAAATTACAAGAGTGAAGCCATGTTTCCTTATCATAAATATGTTTTTTAGTTTACAATATCTTGAATTATTTATATTAAAAGGGAAAAAACCTCATAGGTTAACATATTAGAAATGATATTTTAAATTTTCAATTGAATATTTTCATCTCAATAAATAAAAAATATAGAACTTGGTTATATTAGTCGTGTAGTCTTCACCTTCTTCACATACATGAAAATAATGAGTTGAAAAAGGAAAAAAATTAATGAATTCCTCAAAATCATCCACTTTAATTATTGGATTTAATGATTTTATACCATAAATATCCTATAATGAACTATATAGTTTCATATTTTTACAAAATAACATGTCTTAGGTTTTCACAAGAATCCAAAGTATTTTAAACTAAAGAAGAAACACTTCCATGTCCTTTCAATTTCATGTGCTTCAAAAAACACTGCTATAAGCATGAAAAACATTCCATAACAATTATGAAACTACCAATATAGATACATAACCACTAATAATTTTCAAAAAAAATGGTAGTTAAAATACTACAAGGGTGGTTTGTAAAACTACTGGGGTGGTCACAAAACCACCAATAATGGTTTTATAACCATAAAAGTCCTCTAAATTTGGTAGGCCATAAATTTTGCATAAAAAATCAAAATCACATGTATTTTTTTTTTAAATTGAATTATTTTTCTTATATGAAAACAAAGTCTCAAAATAAACTTTTTCTTCCAACCATTTTGTTTTTTATCTAGTAAAACATAAACTAACACTTTTTCATGGCTTGACATGTCATGAACTACTCATGTTTGATAGTTGGTTATATTACTGACTAAATTAGATGATCGACATCATAAATTTTTTTGATCAAACACAAAAAAAATCAATGATTTTGGTTCCAAAAAAATATAAAAATAAGATGAATATTTACCTCTTATTTTCCCAAGTGAAATCCCAAACTTATCATCCTCTTGGACTATACATTGTTCCTCTATATTATAGAGTATCTACCCAACTATGAAACCTAAAAACCTAGTTGATAAAAAATTAATTGACTCCTAATCTCTAGCAACTGAATTTAATTCACTCTTCAGTGTCCTATTATTATTTTTGGATATTCTTCTTATCCCCTCTATTGTGATACACATGGTTGTGGGATAGGGTTAAGTAATCCATGATAAGATGCTCATACTACATCCATGTTTTAAATTATTTATAAAATTGAAGAAAACATTTTTTTATTATATGTGTGGCATTAAAAAAATTCATCACACCTTCATGTTTTCCTTATCTTGGGTCTTACAATTAAAAAATAAAACATGTGTGGATTGGACACATACAATTCCATTTACAATATTTCCCATATCTTGAAACTAAAAGTTTACATTAAAAAATGCAATATACATTAAAGGAAACAGATTCCATGAAGTAAAATGAATGCCACAACATACATCCATTAAAAATTAGTAATCATCTTATGGAGTGATACTCATTATGAACACACCTCTCGCCATATATTAATGACATGAAGTCATTCCACTTCTTATACCTTCATGGAAGAACTCTTGGGCTTATGATCATGATACATGATTTCTATAACATGCCATAATAATTGTTGTCATACCAAAACCTTTTTCGGATAACTTAATACAACCTTATCCATGTGTATAGAATAATTCAAAATCACGATACAAATTTATCAAACCTATTATTTTCATACCAAAAATAACATAGGAATGCAATCATAGCTATGATTTATGAAACCATCGTATACCTCCATGATAAAATCTTGTATATTCTAAAATGCATGCTACAACATTGATAAATAATTATACATGCTATACATGATGCAATTTAGAATTTTCTTGGAGAGGAAAATAAAACAAACATGTTATCACTTTTGTGATACCTTGCCTTAAACAAGTTCTTGGATATTTATCTCAACATAGAGTACCATTTATACCCATATTTTCACATGATACAATAAATAAGGAAGGGAAAACATGTCAACTTTCTAATCAACATGAACATGATAATGATCAAAAATATAAAAACTCTTTGATATAATGGAATGCTCATACATGTGCTTCTAAAAATGATTATATGGCTGACCCATATTCACTCTTATGTAGTGATATTACTCTATAATTTATTTTATAAAAGAGGTTAGATTACTTATTTAAAAAATTGAACATAAAAATCAATTTAGAGGTTACTCCATATGCATGCCAAATAATGTCTCAACTATGAAAATAGTCTTTCCATAAATACAATAATAAAATATTACCATTACCCACATTAAATGGTGACAAAGAATTCTATAAGGGCTGACCCCTCTTGATGGTTTCCATATTGGATAACTTTTCAATTATATGCAAATCAAATTCTAATTTTCCAACTATTCTTCAAGGGAATGATATTTGTCCATATTTACCTTTTGGAAATGGTGATGAGTTCTCTTCAATGGGTTATTACCACTTGATGGATTATTCCTTATCTAGGTGGGGTTATTAATTTTATACCTATTCAATCAGATATTATTTACAAGATTATTCATCATATACCTCTTTCTTTATAGGTCTATGAACAACTTCCCTCTTTCTTGAAAATTCCTCTTTTTTTTGGAATTCTTATTTCATTTCTTTGGTTAAAGTATTGGTTGAAGCTATTAACATTTTCTATACCAATGTCCACTCATTTTATAATTATTTAAATGTTTATTTCCCATTATCTTGGATAAAATTACCTTTTTTCCCTTCACATTTTGATTTGGAGAGCAAGGTTTACAACTTGAATTTATTGGTCATGAATGTAAATATGATTTATTCAACTAAATCAATAAATTTTACATAATATTATTTATAAAAAATAATATTCTTGTGCTATACCATATTATTTAGGATGATAAATATCTAAGAATTAGGATGATAATAAAACCAATGTTGTAAAACCTAAGGATTTAACAAATTAACAAACTAAGAATATAAATACTATGTGGGTTGTTTTATATTGCAACACCCTTACATTTAAAATTCATTTATAATATGGTGAATTACCCACAAATATATTTATAATGTTATCCATATTATTTTAACATGATCTGAACTAAAACATGGAGATATTATCTGAATGACTCAAATTTGTCCCATGTAAGTGACTTTGTGAAGACATTTAATTGTTGTTCTTTTATTGGGAAAACCTAGAGTTGGATGTTGTGTTGAATATGTTCACATGTGTGTGTGTGTGTGTGTGTGTGTGTGTGTGTGTGTGTGTGTGTGTGTATGTATATGTATACATACATACATACATATATATATATATATATATATATATATATATATATATATATATATATATATATATATACATATATACATACACACACACACACACACACATACATACATACATACATATATATGTATATGTATGTATGTATATATATATATATATATGTATATGTATCTATGTATATATATATATATATATATATATGTATGTATGTATGTATATGTATGTATATATACACACACACACACATACATACATACATACATACATACACACACACACACACACACACACACACATATATATATATGTATGTATGTATGTATGTATGTATGTATGCATGTATACATATACATACATACATACATACATACATATATATATATACATATGTATATATATATATATATATACATATATATATATATGTATATATATATATATATATAAACATATATATATATATATATATATATATATATATATCCCAAATATGTATGTATGTATGTGTGTATATATATATATATATATATATCCCAATGTGATTTATGTGATTATGAGACAATGGATTGAAATAAAATTATAATAACACCTTTATTATCACAATATATGATTGTTGGCTACTTATATGTTACTCCCAATACTTATAATATGTGACATAACCATATCACTTTGAAGATATAGGGATAAATTGATTTAAAAATAGTGCTTAGTAAGGCCAAATCAACCTCTTATCAAGACATCAGGTGAGTCATTGGACTAATGATGGATGCATCTGGAATTCCATCTAGTTTAACATCTCATATTGTACTCATATGCCATTTAGACACACATTCAACTATTCTTATGAGTGGTGGAAGTGTAGTATCTAATTGATATTTATCATTATCCCTATCATCATTAGTGATTTTATCATGTGTACTATTTATAGATCAAATTTTTGAGCTAATTGAATGCACAGAATGTGGATTGGAATTGCATTTATCATCAAACTTAACGTCCTTACTAATGTATATTTTCCTTATTTTTATATCCATAAGTATGTATGCCATTGATTATTCACTATAAATTGAAAATATGTATGTCATGGTATCCACATTATTTTTCTTCTTTATAGGAAAATGCATGTATGCCTTACATTAAAACAATTTAAGATCAACCATTGAGAGTTTATGCATTGTCCATGCTTCTTGTGGAGTTATCCCATAAAGAGATTTAGTAGGTAACCCTTTAAATATATAAACTAATGTATGTTTATTCTACCAAATATGTACATTCTAAACCTAAATCCTCAATCATACAATGCACCATTTCCATGATAGTGAAATTTTAACTTTTTGTAACACCCTTATGATGTGGAGTATAAGGTGGAATAATTTTTTGGTAAATACCATGTCTTAATAAATAATCTAAAAATTATTTAGTGTTATATTATCCCCCATAATTTGAGTAGAGAGTTTTGATTTTCTGAATATTTTATATTTCCACAATATTTTTTAAAAATTTAAAAATGTTAAACGCTTTGCCTTTGTATTGAGACGATATACCCACATTTTAAATGAGTATTAATAAAAAAAGAGATTAAAATATTTAAATCCATGATAACCAAGTCTCATGGCTCTACATATATTGGTATACATTATATCTAATTTTACTAAAGCTCTAAAGGTACTTTTTTTCCAAATGATGCTCTGTGTTGTTTTGTTACTAGACATATGGGTAGATATCTATATATTTTTTAGTAGAGGAATTCCTCTCACCATATTATGATGGCTAAGTGAAATAAGAGATTGATTATTCTTCTAAGTAAATTCAATTTAAAGTATTCTCCCAACTCTAAGTTCTCATGAAATAAAATTTTAGAATTTTGACTTATTTTTAATGAGGCATATCTTTTTATTGCCATTGTAGTCAAACTAAGCCTTTAGGTTATGATTAAGTAATTGAATAAAATAAATAAGATCTTAGTGAATCTTGGGACATATGGGACAAGATATTTTTTAGTCATGTTGTCCAAGCGGTAAGGAGATGTTACCAATGCCTTCAACATGATAAGATGAATCATTACCTAAAGACACATGATTTCTATGAGATTTATCATTCAAAATATAAAACCAATATTTTATTCAAATAATGTGTCAAATTACACTGAAATTGACATATCATATATAAATTTGTGAAGTTGATTCATCATGAGATTGTGTAGCATATAGGAAATCCTCATATGAGTGCTTTCCTCCATCTATATAATCAACTGAATAACAATTGAATAAAATGTTTTAGCCTATTATAAGAATTGAATATAGTTAATTAGTATATGTAATAGGATATTGTATTACCACATAGTTATTTAAGAATTCAATATTGCATAAACATGTATCAAATCAGATCCATGCACTGATAACATAATCAAAACAACATGATAATATTAACAAAAATTAATGCCAAAAGTAATAAACCATAGTTTTAAAATATATGACAAGATGAGTTGTGACATAGTTACATAGGGTAGTGGAAATTCATGAGGCTTTGAAAATATGAGACACCAAACTATATACAATACAAAATATAGTTATGGATAATTCATACCTAGCATTGAATCTATTGACACTCTCAAATATTAGTTTCGCTAAAAATAATGTAAACAATATAAGGTATGGTCTTATAGAGTGGAATTTGGTGATGAAAGTGTTGTACTTAGCATGCCACATTATTAATTTTTCAAATAGGGGCCCAATATAATCTAAAAATACTAGGTTTATTTTGAAAATATTTTTTATTGACATTCTTATACACACCTAGCTAATATCAAAATTTTAACAAGTTATTATTTTGAGTGTTGATGATTTTCATTACATACTGATCATATATAAATATAATTAGCATTCCCTCGTTATCCAGTTTTTCATGGAATGAGTTATTGATACTAATGTATTAATGGTCTTTAGGAGTTCTACATATATGCAATTTTTGTATTCAAGTTTTGCAAGTTGTCCATTTCACATATTTGGTTTGTATAAACTCTATTTTTGGAGTTTTTGTTTAAAAGATTTTTTTTTAATAAAAAACCTTTATTCAAAACATGTTTTTCAAAACTTTTGTCCATCACAAAATTTGTAGCAACCTTCAACATCTCTAAAAGTTTTATTCTTTGCACATGTGCAGTTTTATTTGCCTTTGCATATTTTACACTTTGTAGGATGTGTTCATATCTCTTGGTTTTTACAAGTCATGCACTTTGGTAGTTCTTCTATTTGTATCTTTTAGTCTTCATCATAAATTTTCATTAGAACCAATGTTCGACAAAATTTTAAACTTTCATGAGTTTTACACTTCACATATTTTTGCATTTTAGGATTTTTACAAGATGTGACTTCTAGGTATTCACAATTTTTAGTCTTAAAAACTGTTGTTCTTAGAATTTGTTCTTTTGAACTTTTGTTTATAAATTTTGTTTGAGAAGTGTGTTTGGAATTTTTACTCATAAGTTTTATTATTTATATATTTTGTATTCATGATTCATTTATATAGAGATATTGGCATGTTATTGTCATTGATGTCAAAAGGGTGCATCATGAAAATGCATAAAGGTAATTGATTTCAAGGTTTATTTCAAGGTTGATTTCAAAGGTGAGTAAGGATAGATGGTAGTATGTGATATGTCAAGGTACATAAGAGTGTTGTATTTATGAGAATTGTCATGAGTGAATGGAAGGTATAAGTCATGGAATATGTTTGAAGACAAATAATGTATACATAAGTGTATGAAGAGGTATGTACAAGTCATTAATGTCATGATATAAAGAGGTATGTGCATAGGAATTCATGTGTATATTCTGGTATAATCATGACATGAAGATTTATAGGGTGAGCCATGCGACATGATGAATTTTAAGGCAAGAGATAATTTTAAGGTAAGAGAGAATTTGAAGTAAATTAATATATTATTATTACATGAAGTCATAGGTCAAGGTGTCAGTGGTTTTTAGGTCCATATAAGAGAGATATCTAGTCATATCAAGCTTGATCATATGGTTTTAGGTATGTATGAGGCTATGGAAGATTGTTGTCATTAGAAAGAGAACGGTGAAGTGATATGAGTATGTTGTGATATATTATGTAGACTTTTTTGATGTTTTATTAGGGTCATTACATAAAAGGAATATGTCAAGGTATCAAGTGCATTGGAATCTTGAGCCTAATCATGGCATGGTGAAGGTATGATATTGTGGCATGATGAGGTAAGTGAACTCATGAATGTGAGATATTATATGAAATTGTGTTAGAATGTGAGTAAGGTCTATAATCATCCATGAGAGTCTCAAGGTGAGCCTATAGGGGTAGGATATTTAGACCAAGTCTACACCTAGACCACTCCTAGACCCTACCTGGCCTAATGAGGTATAAGGATTAGATTTCAAGGTGAATGTGTGAAGGAGAGAATGGATAGAGGTAATTAAATTTTTTTCAAGAGTGATCATAAGATATGAGGTCATGGTTTATAGGAAAAGGCATGAAAAGTTGTCTTTAGGTCTCTCAAGTACACATAATGAAGGTATACAAACCCAATAAGCACTTCTAGGTGTTCGTTGGAATGTGTAACCTATGCATGGGAACCTGAGTTGTTAAGGAGAGATGGATAATGGTCCTAGATAAGAAATATAGGGATTAGTTTTAGATTTAAGGGGATATCCTTTATGATCAACTGTTAACACTAAAACCAATGGTAAACCTCCCTAAAACCCCTAACAAGGACCCAATATGGAAGATCTTGTTCAAATTAGCCTAGAATAGTCGTAAATGACCATAAAATATATTAGAGCATGTATTTAACTCTCCCAGGTACCTCCAAGTGGTGATGGTTAGTCAGATGAGAGAATTTTTTTGCAGATATAGGCTTGTTTGTGAAGAATTTGTTTTAGTAGTCAAAATTTGCATTGGTGAAGACAATAAAATGGATGGAAAAAGGATATAGAAAATTATAATACATTCCCATGAAGGTTTTTGGATATGTTATATTATTTCACAAAATTTCACTAAATTAATTGGGCCCTTGTCAAATATAAATGCTTAAGTCCTTAGCCAAAATTACTACTCTCAATTATTCATGTCAAAGGTCAAGTTCCATGTTAAACTGGTTAAGTGTTAAATTGGTTTTTACTAGTGTATGTGTAAATCCCTTATAATTTGTTTAGAATTTTATGTGAAAACTTTGCCTGATGCAAATAAGTCTTCAACCTTGTCTTTGCAAACAAAAAATCTTAAAGACCAATTTACATTGAGGAAAGTGTCATACAAAAAGTTTGATAAAATTTATTTGTGTTGGCTAAAGTGTTTATGAAAATATTGATGACTTATTTGTTTCAAACTTTTTTTTCATGGTAAAAAGTCCATAGGTTCATTTCCTTCAAGTATTTTGCCTACCTAAAAAGTCTAAAGGGTTATTTATTTCAGTTATTTTTCCCATGCTAGAAGTCTAAAGGGCACTTGCCCTTTATCCATTTTTCCCATGAAAAAAGTCCAAAGGGAAGTTAATTGCTTTAAGAAAAAAATGTTAAGTCTAATTTATTCAAAAAATTTGTAAAGTCCAATTTATTTGGCAAAAGTGTAAGGTCATTTTCTTTGAGGAAATTGTTTCAAACAAAATGCTCAAAACAATTGTCCTAACAAAGAAAAAATGTCAAACATTGAATTGTTATGGGAAAAGTGTCTGAGAGAGTTCAACACTTCAGGAAAATTATCTTGGATAAAATGTTTGAAATAATTATTTTAAAGAGCAAATGCTGAAGATAGAAGTCTTGAATAATAAAAGGCCTGAAGAATAAAAGATCTAAAGAAATTTTCCCAAATTGCATAAGTGTCAAGCATGTTCCTATTGATCAATGATCCAAGTTATATCATGCTTAAGGATCGATGATGTGAGTGAGAGATGAATTGTCGGACTTGGGTTGAATGAATATTAGCCACATGGTAGAAGAGTGTTATCATGGTAGAGATTGACTGTGTAATGTGCAAGAAAGCCCATGGATTATCCATGTGGCATCATCTTAAGGGGTCTTAATGGAGATCTAATGGCACATAATAAAATATAATGATAAATGGATGATGAGAACCAATGGGGATTCCATGTATCACACTCATGTTCATCATGCATATAACGATCTAGCATTACCACATAAGAAGGTGGGAATTTCCATAAAGTTCAAGGCAGATGTGGTAGCCTATGGGACCTTTAAAGATAATCAAGTGTCTTTTGATCACTCTAGATACATGTAATGTTGAGGTAATTTTGAATAAATATATTGGTAATTAGAGTGACATGGTGATGCCACATAGGCATACTTGTATTATTCAAGGATCTTGTGCAAGGCAATTGTTTGAGCTTTCACCATTAGTAACAAGTTGGCTTGTAAAATTTGTAAATGAGGCATGGTAACCTCAAGGTTGAAACTAATTCATTTTTGCATTAAAATATATGAGGGAATCCTTAAAAGGATAGATGTGAAAAAGGTGAAATGGAAAAAGTGCTAAAATTTGAAAATAAATTTGGATCCATAAGGGTAAAAATTGAAAATGACCTAAGTCTCTTGTATTTTTTCATTGTTGAGCTTGTCCAAGTTCTTCCATGAGAGAGAAATTATAGGCTTATAAATCCAAAGTGGTCCATTAAAAAGATAGTCATTCAAATAACCATGGATCCAGAATATTCCCATGAAATCATTGCAAGAGCAGGTTGTTCCATGGCATGTAAAGAGGAAAAAGCAGTTGTCTAGGTAGTTCTAATTATGCAAGCAAGTAATTGATTAGTAGGAGAGAATCTATAGATGGTTACACATAAGGAAAAGTTATGTTTTGATCCTCAAACAATCATCCATCCATATCGTATTCAAGAGCATCTTGAGGTAATTTCATGTGATGATAAATGGTCTATTCAACCTCCATGAATTTCCATCCTCCAACTCATGTTCACCGACATTCCAATCAAGAAATCAAATAGTTCATTATAGAATATTCATAATTCCTTATAGAGGTAGTTAAATCCATGATTTTTATTTCAAATGGATGAAGATTTTAGTCATGGCAAGGGCATATTATAGATAGAAGCATCTTAGCAAATTTGAATGGTTGTTTTATAATTTTGAAATTTATGACCCACAGTCCTAGGATTAAAATGTATAAATAGATGGATTGTCTTCTATTTCAAGGTTGGATATTGGTTATTGTTATTAGTCATTGTTTTTAGGTGTTATTTTTCTCCAAGCCTAGGTTTTATATAATTTTATTGGAGTTTAATTATTATGTGTATATTTTGTCTCCCTTACTAAGGTGGTTGCAGCCATATAACCATTAACAAGTTTTGAGAGCATGGTTATGTCTCCCTTATACAAAGAGAAATATCACCACACTTATCCATGGTAGCATTTTTAAATATTGATGTGTGTAAAATTTATTTTCAATTTAATGAAAATCTTATGGTTCTTTATTGTTTCTTATGGATGAAGTGTAGTGACATGTTTTGCAAGAATTATTGATTGGACATTTGGGTTTATTCTCACTATTAGTTGTCATTTTGAGCATAGATTTAGATTATAAACTCTTTTTTAATTACTTTAGGATATTTTTTTGAATAACTTATTATGGAAACCTAAGTTTATGTATTTTATAAGGAAAATCATTTGAAAGATTAGTTTCAATGTATGTTTTGGTTTCTCAGGGATCATTTGGTATTTACAATTATCTTATATTTGAAGTTTTCCTACATATTTCCTTAGGAATATTATCATGAAATAATACTATATACCCTAATATTTAGAAACCACCAACACACTATCCTCCTTTTAAATCATCTGGCTTGTCTTACCCTATCCTACCTTGTAAATAGTACATCCTGTTGCATACTATAAGTGTTATTTGCCTTGAAAATGCATAAGATATTGTATATTTGAAATGTGTTTATAGTTTATATTTAAAATTATAGAATTATAGTCTTTTCTTTAACCCCTATTATTGAAGACTATATAAAATGAAGATTGCAGTCTCTTTTCCATATATCTTTATTAGCTTGTATATAACTTAGAGCATTTGTACATTTCATGTGACAACCCTTCATGGGAAAAGTGTGCAAGCTTGGTTATGCCTTGGGTCATATTTTTTCCTTGTGCCAAAAATCTCCCCATGGATGTTGAATTACATAATCTCTCCATGTGAGCAAGATACCTCATAGGTCATTTCACCCTGTCTAGGTAGATCCAAAAGTAGTAGGGAGCTGATTGTTATAGATAATGTTTACATGGGAAATTTATAGGGTGGTAAATGAAAAGTTTATTATGTGCAAGTTATCGTATGGTAACATGGTAAATAATATTTACCATACTGATATAAATATATAGGTTAGTGGTTAGAGTGGTTATACCCATATCTATTACTAAGCTAATTTGTATTATGTCTTATTATTATTTAGGAAGTTGTTCTCCTATTGCTATGGCTATATAATAGCATGTAATAAAATGAGGTTAATAGTAGAATAAATATATTACTTGTATGTTTTACATATTCTCTCTATGTTCATAAATTTTTAGTTATTTAGATCTGAACCAACCCCAATATTTGGTATTAGAGTAGGGATCATCTTATGGAAGTGTAGGTAGTTTAGAGGGATAAATAGTATTCTATATTGTCTCAGATATGTCTGCAATCTTGGTTTTATAATTTTTATTTTACAAAGTAGATTAATGTGTGTGTGTAGATATCATTAATTTGATAGATATTGGAGATATTCACACTTTTACTAGCATGTTTGTTAAGCATATATTTCCTATTAGAATTTAGGCATTTATTTTGAAATCAACCTACACATATTTTATATTATGGATCATGGTTGTTAGATATATTTATTGGTATTTGTGAAATGTGTCATCAGATTAACCAATTTTTTATCTGATACATTGAAATCTTGACTTATGAATGCATTAAAACACTATAGATCAAATTTGCTATTAAAAATAATAGATATAAAGACCATATAGGTTTCTTCTTCCATTGGATTCAAACTTTTCAAATGTCATAATTCTCTTCTATCAAGCTCAGTATATACGATGTATCAAGATCTATTTGGCAAAGAAATAACCTTTATGTAATTCTAGTTGATCTGTATGACTTAAATATGGATTTATATCATGAAAATCATTCTCATTTATATTATATAAAAAAATTAGATTAGAAATCAATATGTGTGCTACCTAGACACAAATAGATCTGCTTGCATGCACCCATGTCTATTTGTCATCTATTGAGCCACGTGTGTGATATTTTTCCCATTGAGTTCATCTTAGGCCTCACCACATTATAACATCTATCCACCTAAATGGATCCAACTCAAACAATGGATTTATATTTGATTACATTCAAGTCTCAATTTGATTATAGGATCTTATCCGAAATCATGGTGATTAGAATGCATGTGAAGTGACTTGACCAAAGAAAAGGTGAGTTTTTGTTCATGTAAGTTCAAATAACATTATATGCCATCAAAATTTTAGTAATTATGATTATAGAAGTCTCAAAGTTTATTTTTTTATGGGATATTATCATTTAAAGTTAGTTTATTATTTGATCCACATCAAATAGTAATATAGGTTGTTTTGTATTTGATTGCAAAATCATAAGTATATTATTTATCATTTATGGTAATAGGTATTGGGTCAAGAGTCATGTTTATGTTGAGTCATTTTGTCTCTAAGACCAAGTCGATATTTGGTCATTAAAATATTTAGAAATGTTAAAAGAGTTAAGAGTCATTTTTTAATGTCAATATGGAGTGCTTGTTTTATGTCAAAAATTAAAAAAATCATCATTGTCAAAATTAAAATTGATTTAATATTATCAAAAATTGTAAAATGGATGCATTTTCTCTTGTATGTGACATCTAAATTATGGAAGGATTTCTCCTTAAAAAATTAATGAATCTAAGCTACATCGACATACTAGCTAAGTAAATATATTTACCTACTAGAAGATGGAGGTCTTTTAGTGACCTCTCGTAAGTTGCTAATGATAGGGCCACATCAATTTTTGGTGACTTTGTGTGGTGTGTATTTCATTTTAGCATGATGTGGATTTAAATTTTTTTAGTGTGTTTGTTTTTTTAGAAATGTTCAAATTGTGGGAGTGGAACATAGAGCAATGTTTCATTTTCCATTCAAAACCAAACTAGCTAAATTCAAAGAACACTACCAGTGGTAGTGGTAGTCTTCTTTGATGTGTGAGATTGAGTTACAAAATTATACATAGTGGCTATAAATAAGAAATTGATTTATTACAAGGTCAAATGTCATATTCAGTGTGTGTTTTCTATCGTTTCTAGTTTGGTGTGCAAAAGATCTAAACAAAATCTTGATGTTCTAACTCCTAATATAAAACATTGTAGAGTGTGTCTCTAAGTTTATTATAACACTCATAGATTTGGAAAGTGTTGGTGGCCGATCAAGAAAACCACAAGTGTAAAAAGGTAGATACATTTTTATTGGTGTAGCAGTATTTTGACTACCTTCCTTCTTTATGAAGATGGTCTGCCAATGGAATGCCAAGTGCATTCTTGTAATGGAGTAAATGTAGGATGCATTCGTTCACATAGTTCGGGTCATGTGTAGTAAGACAGTCAACCAACTAGAAATTTACATGCCTTTCTTTAATTTAAATTATGAGGTAAACCTATGTAGCATGTTATAGTAGAAAGAGGAGTTATGTTCTACCATGTTAACATTAGGGGGTGAATGTTATGGATAATGTTTACATGAGAAATTTATAGGGTGGTAGATCATAATTTTATATGTGTAAGTTATTGTATGGTAACATGGTAAATAATATTTACCATAGTGATATGCATATGTAAGTGGTTAGAGTGGTTATACCCATGTCTATTACCAAGTTATTTGTTATTATGTCTTCCTATTATTTAGGAAGTTGTTCTACTATTGATATGGCTATATAATAACATGTAATTGAATGAGATTAATATCTGAAGAAATATATTATTAGTGTTTTTAAAATATTCTCTCTATGTTTAACTCTTTTCAGTTATTCAAATATGAACCAGCCCCAATACTAATCATACCATTTGTAGGCGTCTCTCACTCATTTTATGTGTTTGGTCTAATCTTAATGCTGAAACCCTTCCTTAGATACATTGACATAGTAGAAATTTTTTTCACCATTGCTTACCAATTTCTCTCAAATGTGCAAGACTGAGCATAGGAGGTGTACAACTAGGAACCAACATCTCCTTTGATGTTATCTCTAGGGAATAAATGAAAATAATAGTTAATTGTATGTTTTTGGGGATTCTTGCAGAGAGTTGTGTCTATTTCATGTTATGAAGTTCTCTATTATTACTGTATTGATTTGACTATCTTGGCTATCAACATCACAGTACTCCATTGGGGATGTGCTAGGATTTTTTTAAGGCTTGATTATTTATTTTTGTTATGTTTATTATAAATCACTATTAATATTTCATGTTGGGATGTGTTTTTTACATTTTGAATAGTGTTATAAAGATTTTAGTGTCTTTATGCTTTTTATCTCATGAACTTTAGTAAAGTATGTTGTCAGCATGCATCACTATCAATTTGTTAACTATTATACTCTATAAGTTTGATTCTAGTGGTGACTCTAACTTTATTTTTTGGTTTCAAGGAATATTAGTGCCTAGTTTGAATACATTTATTAACATTTAGCTTTGAGTATTTTTCTTTTTTATAAATTTGAAAGGATTGAGATCATATTTCAAAGGTGACCTATCTAAAAAACTTGTCTCACCATTAAGTTTATATCAAATATGAAGGAGACAAGTTTGGAAGCCTATTGAAGGGTAAAACTCAGCTACTAAGGGTTGTCAAGATTCTAATAACCTTGAAATCTTTGTTGACCCTCCCATTATTGAGGATTATCATAGCTCTCTTAATAATTATGAAACCTATATTCTTGTGTATTACCCAACTCCTTATGAGCCAACTAAATCCCCTCCCAAGTTTGATCCACCAATTCCATCTCATTCACCCCCTTATATCACTTTTTCATTTTTTCTTGAATCTCTAATTGAACCAATAATGAGGTATAGGGACCCATATGAGAATGATCATTTTGCATTTCATGTTACCAAATTTAGGCCTAAAAATTTTATGGACATGGAAGGTTATCCTAATGAAGTCCCAAATGAAGTTAGGAAATACCTCCCAAAGTTTCAAGGGAACAAAGTAGTGAGTGGTGATCAGCACTTGAGGGAATTTTAAAATATCATTTAATATTATGAGGTTGAGTATGAGGATGTGTAAATCAATCTATTTGTACACATACTAGAGGAAGATGCTTATGAGTGGTTCAACTCTCTTCCCCCTATATGCATTGATTCATCGGAAGAGATGCAAAATGGTTTTAAAATTTAGTATGGTGCTCAAATTGATCCAAGGTTTCTCTTGTGTGATTTTTAAAACATCAAGAAGAACCCTAATGTGTATGTTTAGGAATTCAATACATGGTTCAAAAAAACTATGATGTGGCTACAAAAAAACATTAGGCTTAGTGATATAGCATGCTTAATAAAATAGTGTGATGTTTTTAACAAGAGGATTACATATTACTTATGGGACATGTCTCCCATGAACCTGTGGTTGGAATTTTATATGGCCATCCAGATTGAGAATAACATCAAGGCTATGGGAAAGCCCATAAACAAGTGGGATGATGTAAAATTAGTCAATATAGAAAAGGTAAATTCCAAAAAGACAACCAAATTGGAGGAGACTATCAAAACTTTGGCTTCCACTATTAAAGAAATGCCCTACAATATTTCCAAGGATAATAAGGGGATCCCTCATGTTACTATAATCCAAGAGAGGGAATCTAATTAAAATTAAGTACAAGGAAGGCATGATTTCCATAATCAAGATAATGATAGAGGTAAAAATCTTGCACATAAGTAAAGGATGAAGAGAAATCATAACAAAGAGGATGGAAGAGAGGTGTTTGATCCTTTAAATGTAAAGGTAAATGCTATGAATTTTTATTTAGACATTGATTGTTGTGACAAGTGATTCCTTCCACACCCTGCATGTGATATTATTGAATAAATTGATGAAGATTTAGATGAACCTAAGTATGCATCATCTGAATATGGTATTTTTATGTTCAATTTTAAAAGTACCCAAAGTAGAATGTCTTACTCTAAATAAAAGTTGAATGTTACAATAGTTGATCAGTCTTAAAGCATGATCAAAATGGAAAGTGTCTTGACTTTTGAATTTGATTGTGATTTTAATATGGCACAAGCATATGAATTTCCCATTCATGATTTTGATCTCTTATTATCTATGATGATTAAGAAATATCATGGGGAACTCCATTATTTGAGGATAGGAAAATGTTAATTATTGTAATAACTACTCAAAAGAAGGAATATTACTTGAGAAGTAGGCAACCAAGTATTGCTTCTCAAGACACTTCCCCTATAAATCCAAAGGTAGAGAATGCAAATAAGGAAGAAAATAAAGATGAAGTAGTCCCAAAAGCTTCCAAAATAGCACCAATGTCCCAAGATACTAGGCCTAGAGGTACTCTTACTAAGAATAATAGAATGCCCATCTTGTTGAGTATTCCTAAGGGTGCAGGTGATGTTAAGACAAATCTACCCATAAAGAATGCTATAAAAAGTGTTAATCTATCCCACCTACTCCACTTTAGATATTAAGTGATTGCATTATAGATAAAAGTGTTGTTACCCTTCCATCAAATATGCCTCTTCTTCAGTATAGCATGTGTGATATGGCCCAAGTATTGAGTCAAATAAAAATCATCATGCCCCTTTTTAAATTATTATGAATACCTAAACATAGGAAGAGGACTTTTGAGTACTTATAATTTGGTAAGAAGTCTATTTTAAATGAAATATAACTACCCCAAGAACCTAAAGAAGAAGATGAGGAATAAGAAGATTTTATTGAACCTACTATCAAGGTCTACTTGGGGACTACATTAGTGGAGAGTCAACTAAATGTGGATCCATTTTATACAACCTTATTAATCAATGGCTTGATTATCCACAACAATATGTTTGATTTTATATATTTTTGTAATGTGATGCCCTTGGGTGTCCTAAATGAGCTCAGAGTGAAGATTACATTAGCCTTTGGTAAATGTTATACCATGTACTTATGAGAGGTACTAGTTTAAGACAAGTTAAGGGATTAGTTATATAATTGGCAGTTCATCTTGGTAAGTATCTAAATATGAATGTGGTAGCTTTAGATAGCTCACCTAAATGAGGGATGATCCTATCACAAAAATGGGCTGCTAACATGGGTGGAAGTATGTGTATGGACCTTTACTATGCCACCATTTCGTTAGAGGGCAAGATGGTCAGACTTTATAAAGAGCCAAAGATGTTACATGTGATTGAAGATACAAACCATGCTCTCAATGAAGTGTTGTATACAAATGTTGATTTGGGTAGCTTTGTTGGGAATACTAACATTGAAAATGAATATTATACTATTCTTGATATCAACCCTGATAGTGAAGGCATAGTTTGGAAGATGTGATTTGATGGGGCTTACTCCAATCTTGGAAATGGATATGGGATTATCTTCTATGCCCTAATGGTAAGTGTTTCATGTTTTATTTTCATCTATCCTTTGAGTTCATGAATAATACTACTGAGTATGAGGCACTATTACTTGTCTTGTAGATTACCCATGAATATGGAATTCAAAGTTTGATTATCAAGGGTGATTTTAAGTTAGTGGTTATGTAGATACACAATAATTATACCACCAAAAAAAGGTTGAAATTATACCAAAATGTTGTTTTGGATTTTCTTGAATTTTTAGATGCATTCAATCTATGTTATCATGATAGAAGGTTCAACCAAGAAGCTAATAGACTTGTAGGTCTAGGTGCTCAATTTGAGATTGAAAATACAAGCCCTCATTACTAGTATCAAGTGGAGGTACTTATTAGGCCTTAATTCCTAGATAGTGTTAATCATTAGTAGGTGTTTGAAGATGATGATCAAATTAGAAGGTTTCTAAAATTATGAGGTTGAGTTCCATGATTAGCTCATGGACTTGGAATTTATGGGTCAAGTTTGTTATGGAAAAGAAACCTTGTTTTGGAAAGACATTATTTAGTTGAAAATAAACACACTCCCTAAGGTTTTGGTCAAAAGTTGTGATTGAGTGTAATTTGGGTTATCACAAGAATCCAAGGAAGGTTTAGATGGGTACTCACCTAAGTGTAGCTAAGAAGCAAGTTTACATGTAGCTACTAATAAATTATTAAGATTATTTAGCATGGTCTTATTCAAAATTGAAAGTGTATTGGGAAGACTTATTTTTCCATGTCATGATATTGTAACATGATAGCAAGCCTTTAAGGTAGAAATAGAGACCTATTAACCCCATCTTGGCCACCAAGATGAGGAATGAATTAAAGAAGCTGAGGGATGGTGGAAACATTTAGCCCACTAGGTATTCATCATAGATTGCCAATTTAGTCCTTGTATAGAAGAAGAATGGTGACATATTATTATGTGTGGATTTATAAAATTTAAACAAGGCTTCTTTGAAAGATAATTATCTTCTACCCAATATGGAGAACCTACTAAAAAGTGTTACTAGGTCAAAAATGTTGTCCACATTAGATGGATTTTCAAGGTACAACCAGGACGTCGTGAAGGAATTTGAGAGATCTAAGGCTATGTTCATAATGCCTTGGTGGATATATATATATATATATATATATATATATGTATGTATGTATGTATGTATGTGTATATATATATGTGCGTGTGTGTGTGTGTGTGTATATATATTTATATATATATGTATATATATACATATATATATATATACATATATATATATATATATATATACATATATATATATATACATATATATATATATATATATATACATATATATATATACATATATATATATATATACATATATATATACATATATATATATATACATATATATATATATACATATATATATATATATACATATATATACATATATATATATATATATACATATATATATATATATATATATATATATATAAGGATTCCTTTTGGGTTAATGAATGTTGGTGTAACATTATAGTGAGATATGGACATCACTTTTATAGGGATAATTAACAAGTTCATCACTATGTATTAAGATGATATTACTATGTACTATAAGACTAGAGAAGAACATCTAGAGCATCTAGAGTAGGTGTTGATTAGATGTAGGTAGTTCAACATTTATATTAATCCTAAGAAGTTCCATTTTGGAGTATAAAAGGTCAAGTTGATAGGACATATAATGTCTAAGGATGGTGTCATGATTGACCTTGAAATGGTTAAAGCCATTGACAAAGTGCCTTTCCTGCATTCCAAGAAAGGAATTCAATCTTTCTTTGGACAAATTAATTTTATAAGGAAGTTTGTGTCCAATTTTGTAGAGATCACTTTTCCTATTACTTCCATGATATATAAGGACCAGATCATCAAATGGGAAGAGAAGGTTGTGTAAGTATTCAATAACATTAAGGGAGCTTTAAAGTTTACTCTTATCTTGGCCAACCCTAATTATACTAAGCCATTTTATATATTCTCTTTTACATCATATAATACTATTTTTGTTATTATATTGTAAAAGAATGAAGATAGTCATAAGAAGCCCATATATTTATTTAGTAAATCTATGCAAGGTCCTAAAATAAATTATACTATTATGGAAAAACAAGATTTTGCTATATTGAAAGTTGTCAAGATCTTTAGGGCTTATATTTTGAGTTTAAAGATTGTTGATTATGTCTCAAATACCATGGTGAAGGACATCTTGACTCAAACTAAAGTATCAATCAAGATATGTAGGTCGGTTAATAGGTTACAATATTATGAAATGGATATTTAGACCACTAAGTTAGTAAGAGGGATGGGCCAAGCCAAGCTTATGCCTAAGACTAATTTATAAGCTATTGAGGTAAACATTGTTGTTTTTAATGTTGATGATTCATTGAGATATTGTTTACTTATTTCAAAATCTAAGTTATCCCCATAACATGGATAAGATTCAAAGGATAACTCTTAATCTTGTTTCTAAAAAATACCTCAACTGAGAATGGACTAGGATGGAAGAATCTAGATGGGGTTCTCCTAAGATGTGTGTTAGAATAATATACTAACAAGCTAATTGAATAGTCTCATAGTGGATTATGTGGTGGCCATTTTGTACCTAAATTTATAGCTCATAAAATTTTGAGATTTGGTTATTGGTGGCCATCACTATTTTAAGAGGTTGGTTAGATAGTGACAAAGTGTGAGAAATATCAGTGCTTTGTTGGAAGGATGAAAGCTTTTGGTTCTATTTATTTATAACCTATGATGATTGAAGTCCCACTTAGATAATGGGGAATGGATTTCATTAGAGAATTTGTTGATTAATCAAGTGCTATACATAGATGGATACTAGTTGTAACTAACTACTTAAGACAATAGGTTGACGTGGTGCTTATAAAGAAAGCAACACACCAAGTACCTATGGATTTTTTGTTAAATTAGATTATTTGTAGATTTTGTGTGCCTATCAAGATAATTATGGATACTTCCATGAGTTTCAAATCCAAACCTTTGGTGGAATTATGAAAATAATATGGGATTGAATTTACATATGCTTCCAACTACAGTCATCAAGGGAATGGGTAAGTAGAATCTAGTAATAAGAACTTGGTCAAAATCATTAGATGAAATGTAGAAGAAAATAAGAAGTGGGGTGAATAGCTAAAGTTTTCCTTGTGAGATGATAGGATTATACCTAAGAGAGATATAGACAAAATCGTTTTTGAGCTTGTTTATGGATATTAAGTAGTTTTGCCTATGAATTTGTAGTTACCCACTTATTAGCTCATGCAACAACTAGAAGATGATGAGCAAATCAACTAGTATGAAAATAGGATGAATAAGATTATTGAGCTTGATGAAATTTGAAGACAAGCTCATGAAATACACCTCAAGTTCAAGGAAAAGCTAAAGAAGATATTTGATAGGAATATTACTCCAAGGAATTTCCAAGTAGGTGATCTAGTTCTACTTTGGGATAGCATGCAAGAGGAGAAAAGAAAGCATGGAAAATTTGATGCCTCATGGATGGTCCCTCTTTCATTGACTATCAGATTGGGGAGAATACTTTCTTATTGAGAGACATAGATGGTGAAGTAATAGAACTACCAGTCAATGGTAGACATTTAAAACACTTCTTCGATTGAGTTTATAACTTGTGTACATTAGTATATAGTGTATAGTTTTATTTTTATATTATTCCATTGCTTTGTTTCCCCTCTACTTTGGGCCTTGTTTGTACATTTTCTATTCATGTTTCTATTATCTATTCATTTTTAGATCCTCCTGATCTATTTTTGTTAAGTCTGCCATGTTTTTTTGAGCCCTCACGAATGTTTTCTAAAAATTTCTAAGTTTTAACTCTATGGCCCATTAGATTGGTACCTGATCTTATATTTTTGGGTTCTTTGCACACTTGTAGGGGGTGTGCATCCCTGGGTGAGAGCCAATGTTAGTTATCATAACTACACTAAAGTAATTGGGCCATTTTAAGGTATAAATTCCTAAGTCCTTATCCAAAATTCTTGCTATCAAATATTCATGTCAAAGGTCATGTTTAATGTTAAGTCAACTAAGTGTTAAATTGGTCTTTACTAGCATATATATAAATCCCTTAAAAAAATTCATACTTTTTAAGTGAACACTTTGCCCAATGTAAATAAGTTTTACATTCTTTTATCACTGACAAAAATCCTAAAGACTTGTTTACGTTAGGCAAAGTGTTTTATAAAAAGTCTAAATGATCATTTATTTCAAGCATTTTGCCCATGCAAAAAGTCTGAAAGGCACTTTCCCTTCAAATATTTTTTCCACACAATTTTTTTGAATGGAATTCAATTTTTTTAGGCAAAAAATGTCAAGTTAAATTTCTTTAGAAAAAGTGTTAAGTCCAATTTCTTCAAAAAAAGTGTAAAGTCATTTTCTTCAGGGAAATTATTTCAGACAAAATGTTTGAAACAATTATCCTGATGAAGACAAAAATTCTAAAGACCAAATTTCTAAGAGAGAAGTGCATGATAGAGTTCAACACTTCAATAAAATTATCTAGATAAAATATCTCAAATAATTATCTTGATAAACAAAGAGGAGTAGAAGTGCCAAGAATCAAAAAGCCTATAACAATTATAGTGGAGATAAAAATGTTGAAGACTATGTTAATACAAATAGGAATTCCACAATTAAAATGTCCAAAACAATTCTTTCAAAGACCAAATGTTGAAGATAGAACTCTAGAATGACAAAAGGCCTAATGAACAAAAGCTTTGAAGAAATTTACCTAAATTGCATAAGTATCAAGCATGTTCTTGTTGATCAATAGTCCACATTTGATCATGCTTAAGGATAAATAGTGTGAGTAAGATATAAATTGTCAAATGACTTGGGTTGAATGAGTAGTAGCCATGTGGTGGAAGGGTGCTAGCCTGGCAGAGATTGACTATGTAATGTGCAAGAAATCCCATAGATTTTCCACATGGTATGATATTGATGGGTATTAATAGAGATATAATGGATCATAATAAAATATAATTATAAATTTATGTTGAGAACCCTTGGGGATTCCATGTAGCATGTTTTCATTCATCAAACATACAAAGATCTGACATTGCCACATAAAAAGATTGAAATTTCAACAAAGTTCATGGTAGATGTGGTAGCCTATAGGCCATCTAAAGATGATCAAGTGTCCTTTAACCACTATGGATAAAAGTAATTTCAAGGTTAGTTTGAACAAATATATTAGTAATAAAAGTGACATGGTGATACCACATACACATACCTATCTTATTCAAAGACCCTACGTAAGGCAATTAGTTGAGCTTTCACCATTAGCAACATGTTGACTTGGCAAATTTGAAAATGAGACATGGTAACCTTGAAGTTGAAACCAATGAATTTTTACATTAAAATATATGAGGGAAGCCCTAAAATGCTACATGTGAAAAATTATAAATTTCGAAAATGCTAAAATGTGAAAATACAAGCTAGAGCCAAAAGGGTAAAACTTTAAAAATGACCTAAGTCACTTGTATTTTTTCATTTTTATTCTTGTCCAAGTTCCTCCATAAGAGATAAACTATAGGATTATAAATCCAAAGTGGGCCACTCCAAAGAATATAATTTAAATAACCATGGATCTTGAATATTCCTAGGAAATCATTGCAAGAGTAGGTTGTTCCATGGCATGTAAAGAGGAAAAGGTAGATGTCTAGGAAGTTCCAAATATGTAAGCAAGTAATAGATTAGTAGGGGAACATCTCCAAATGGTTACACATGAGGAAAAATAATTTTTGGATCCTCAAAAAAAAATTCTTCCTCCATCTTATAGTCAATATCATCTTTAGGAAGTTTCATATGATGACAAATGGTCTATTTGGCCTCTATCATGAATTTCTACCTTCTAAATCATGTTCACCAACATTTCCAGTCAAGAAATCAAATTTTTTGTTGTAGAATATTCATAATAAATTATAGAGGTAGTTATAACCATGATTTTTCTTGAAAATGGATGAATATTTCAAGGGTGGCAAGGGCATATTCCAACTGGAAGCATCTTAGTGTATTTGAAGGGTTATTTTACAATTTTAAAATTTGAGACCTAGAGTCCTAGGATTAGAATGTATAAATATAAGGCTTGTATTCTATTTTAGGATTTTCTATTAGTTGTTTATATTAGTCATTATTTTTAGGTGTTCTTTTTCTCCAAGTCCAGGTTCTACATAATTTTTTGGGATCAATTATTGTATGTAGATTTTGTCTCCCTTGCTAAGCTTTGAGAGCATGTTTATATCTCCCTTGTCAAAAGAGAAATATCACCATGCTTGTCCCCATGGTATAATTTGTAAATAATGATGTGTGTAACATTTATTTTTGAGTTAATTAGAATAATTATGGTTATTTTTTGTTTTATGTAGATGAATTGTAGTGACATGTTTTATAAGAATTTCTCATTGGACATTTGGGTTTGTGTTCATTACTGGTTGTCATTTTAAACATAGATTTATATTATAACTCTTTCTTCATTAATTAAAGATATGTTGTTGAATAACTTGTTATTGAACCCTAGGTTTATGGATTTTATAGGAAAAATAATTTGAAAGATTAGTTTCAGTGTATGTTCTAGTCTCGTAAGGATCATTTGGTATTTGCCATTATCTTGCTTTTGAAGTTTTTCTACATCTTTTCTAAGAAATATTGTCATGAAATACTAAAAGATATACTACTATTTGGAAACCACCAACATACCACCCTCTTTATTTTTAATCATCTAACTTGTCTTACCTTTTCCTACCCTACAAATAATACACCTTGTTGCATACCATAAGTGTTATTTACCTTGAAAATGCATAAGATCTTGCATATTTGAAATGTGTTCATAGTTAATGTTTTAAATTCTAGGATTAAAGTCTTTTATTTAACCCCTATTATTAAATATTATATAGAATTAAGATTGAAATTTCTTTCCAATCTATCTTTAGTATCTTGCATATGAATTAGTGAATTTGTACATTTCACATGACAATATTTCATGAGTGAAGTGTGCAAGCTTGGTTATGCCTTAGTCATATTTATTCCTTGTACTAAGAATCCCCATGGAGGTTGAATTGTATAATCTCTCCATGTGAGAAATATAACCAATATTTCATCTCAACTTGGTTAATTTAGAGCCAAAAATAGCAAGGAGTTGATCATACCCTTTGTAGATGCCTTTTAGTCATTTTCTATGTTTGGTCTAATCATGATGCCAAACCCTTCCCTAACTATAATGACATGCTAGCAAGTTTTTTCATCATTAATTTACATTTTATATAAAGTTTCCAAAGATAATAATATGAGGTGTATAAATAAGAACCAATATGTTCCAACATTCAAGTGTGTTTAACTGGTCATCCAAGTTAGCTAGTCACTAATAGGCCTAATGGTGTAAATAGTGAAAAACCTAGGCAAAAATGAGAAGATAAATTAGAATGTGTTTTGATGATAGAATGATGAAACATAGTTCATGGATAGATTTTTTAAGAAATTTAAATCATGTTAATTATTGGTATAAGTTTTTGAGATTAGTGAATATGGTGAAAATGTTGCTCACAAGTTGACCTATCTAGTTCAGATAACACAATGAGATATAAGGTCATGAGATTGGTCTAAAAAACTAATATTTTCCATTAGAACATATGATATTTATATTTAAGGATGGTATATAGATATCATATGAACATTTAAAAGAATCATAAGTCATGAAAAGTGTTTATACAGGTATTGGAGGTCTGAGTCACCATGATTGGTCTTTAAGGTAAACTAGCAATTCTGGGTGAGTGAATTGCATAGATGTTCTTGAGCCCTTATCTCATGAGTGGAAGTGTATAACGAATTTTTTTATAAATATAAGGTCATTTAGAGTCTATATATGTAATTTTTATCATGTTTCAATATCATAAGGGTGTTTAAGCTTCACTTTTGCAAGATAGATTTTTTGGTATACATAGGCCTAATAGACTAAGTACTATTGAAAGGTTTAATGAAGGAGTTGGACCTAACATGTGTTATGGATATCAGAATATGTTGGATAAGGTATTTTTGGATGTTTTTTAAAAGTATTGTTCCATATATATAAGATTAATTCTTTCCAAGGGATCAAATGGTAATATGTTGATAAGAAGGCCTAATGCAATTATGTCTCCGTGAGATCTAAAAGTGAAATAAGGTCTAATTGAGTCATGATAAAACAAAAGAGACTCAAAGGTAATTTTAATATTGTTTATGATATGTAATAAGACATACTATATGGATTACCTAAGATTTTAATGGTGTGCATCTGACTAAGTGATATATGAACAAGGAATGACATATATGCAAGGTAGTTTTAAGCCTATTTGAATAAGGTTAGAATAAGCAAATCAATTGACAAATCAATTAGCCTAAGGAGGTTGGGTAACATGTTTTAAATCCTAATAAAAAATTATATAGTCATTTCATGATGATCATATAAGTATTAAATATATTAATATCAAGGACACATGACCTATTCAATATTTAAGAGGGCTAGTTGAGTGAAGAAACATAGAAGCAATTTTGAGAGAGATCAAGGGGAGTAGAGCCAAAAGAATGATCATTATCTATTGAGATACTATAATATTTGAATAATATATGTATTAATGATGTATGATAGTGGATATAGTTTAGATAGAGTAGATAGATATTTGAATGGAAGATTAGAAGAAAGAAGGTTGATTGGATAAGTTATTACTTTAGCAAAGAAAGAGTTAAAGCTTCCTTGTAGGTTGGTGATTGAAAAATTGGTCTTGGCTGAGTTAGTGACTATTAAAGAGGGAGTTGGAGATAAATTTTAGGTTGGTTCTTGAATAATTATCCTCTGACTAAGTTGGTGCTTATTCATAGGGGGTGTAGTCTCCTAACAAGTGGGTGCTTGATAAATATGGGGTCGGTGCTCCATGTTGGTTTAGTGCTCAACTCAATCTGATATATTCCTTATAGGATAGTTTTTCCAAGATTTATTTTAGTGGGTTTTATCCTCCATGATGGTTTCTAACATATGTGATGTGTTATCTTATTTCATGCTAATGTGATTGGTTCTTAATACATTGATAGATCATTGTGTTGTTTGCATAGTTCATAAATGAGTGGATGTAATTTTGATTGAAAGTTTTTGAATATTGATTCATGCCCCCTATTACTCATTATGATTGAAAAAAAAATTATTATATCTTAGTCCTTTGAATTTTGACAAACAACTTGAGGGATATTCTTGAAGCAAAAACATGTCTAGTCAACAAGCACAAGGAGGTTTCTCAATCAATAAGGATCCTCTCTTCAATAAGACTAACCATGAATTTTGGAGAATTAGAATGAATACCTATATAATTTATTTAGGTTATGACATATGGAAATATGTTGTTTATGAATTCAATTTACCCTCTACACCACCAATTGATGTAATAATTAAAAAGGCAAGTGAAAATAACTCCCAGTCAATGAATGCCATCCTGTGTGGTATTTTAGAAGCAAAATTTGTCAAGGTAATGGATTATGATGTAGCTAAATTTATTTGGGAATTATTTTTGGCCATATATGATGGAGACACCAAAATTAAGATGAAAAAGTTGTAGGATCACTATAAGCAGTTTGAAAGTTTGATAATGAAGGAGGATGAAAATAATGCATCTTATCTATTTAGAGTAGATGAAGGGGTAAATGTCATTAGAGGTCTAAGAGAGAATTTATAAGAATAAATAGTAGTATAATAGTTAATAATACCCATAACTTTTAAGTTTTATTCAAAAGTGTCTATATTAGAGGAAATCAAAGATCTTAATACACTAAAATAGATGAGCTTCATAACATCTTGACTCCCTATGAGATGAGAACAATTGATGGAAGAACCTCTAACAATGAATATGCATTCAAATTTGAGAATAAATCACCAGGTAAAAAGGCTAAATATGATGACACAAACATTGATGATGATAAGATAAAAGTCATGTTTGTTATAAAAGTATGGAAAGGTTTAGGTAAGTATACGGGTAAATTACCATTCAAATGATTTAATTGTGGTAATATTGGTCACATAACCTGTAAATGTCCTACCAAGGATATGATTGAACATAGTGAAGAACATGATGAACATAATGATGATGATAAGAAGATATATAAACATGACAAGAGTAAAAAGGGTTTCAGGAAGTATGAATGCAAGAAAGGGTCATTCAAGAACAAGAGAATTTTCCATACTAAAGAAGATAGTGGATCATCTGATGTAAGTGACACAAGTACATTTGATAGTGATGATAATAGTAATGAGTATGATAATAATGAAACCTTATTAATGTATAAATAAATATACAATGAGGGTTTCTTGAAAGGGAAAAGTCTTATATATGATGAATAATTAGATGAAGAAACTATTGAAGTGAACCTTGAGGTAGAATTGGTGAGTAATCTAGAGGAGTTAAAGTTTCAAAGAAAAAAGAATAAATAACTTAGGTCATTGGTTAAGATTTATGAGGATGAAATTAGTCTCTTTGAAGAGAGACTAAGAATCAACACCAATGAACATGAGGAGATCATCAAACAATAGGAAACTTAGATTGAAATTATCACTATAAATCTTAAGACCAAGGAGGAAGATGCATCAAGTTTCGAATAGAAATGGAGACCTTAAAGGTAGAATTAGATTAAAAAATAGTGAAATTGAAGACACATCATAGATTTGAGAAGAGTACTAAAGTTCTTGGTAATATTTTGAGTATTCAAAGGTATCTACATGAAAAGATAGGTTTTGGGTTCAAAGAAGACCAAAAGGATAACAAGAAGAGTTAGACCTCAAAGACCTATGTATAAACTCTCAAATATAAAACTCATAGTGATCATTAATAATTCAATAATACCAACATGAAAGTTAACATGAAGAGACCAATCAAACAACCCAATGTAATGAGGTATTTTAATTATTTCAATGGTTACTATTTTTGTTGTCATAACTTTAGTCATAGATCAAGTGATTGTACAATGGTCTCAAGGAATGAGTTATCCTGGGAATATGGGAGGAGTGATCAATCAAAAGGTATCTATAAAAATTTTATTCACTACAACTATCATAATATGCGACACAATACAAGATTATATCCTAATGGAGTTATAAGGCCCGCATGACTTAACAAGGTATATGGATCTCTTATAGTGAATGATAAGGTTTAAACATTGGTATAGAATCCAAGAAAGTCAATACTAGTCATATTAAGCCTAATGGTCATGATGGATTATTTTATAAGATAGGGCAAGTATTAAAAGTGAAAGAATGTCAAAAATAATTTTTATCTACATGTGTTGACAATGTAGTCAAACAAAAGAAGAAGTATGACAAGGTGGATGAGTGAAATGCTTTAGTCAAGCATAAATATATTCTATATAGGGATTATCAATCTCATGATTTGCCTGAGTAGAGTGATTTGGAGATCTTGGAATCTCCTGAGTTCATGGATTTTTGAGAGCCCTATGGAAAGAGGTGACTCCATTAGGCTTCATTGAGATACTCCTCTATCATTAGAAGTATGAGGTTTCAGTCAAATAAAGATTCATCTTGAGAGGATTCTAATTTATCTATATTTCAATGTATTAGTTTTTTTATTTTAAGCTTGTATATATATGACAAGGTAAAAGGAGTTTTGGTTAGTATAAGTATTGATTCTAGAGATTAGCTCATGAGGATTCATGGTATGGAATACATGCATGAGGATAGGACTATGTCTAGAGACATATGGAATATGGATTGGTCTAAAAAACCAATATGATCATAGAGACAATTGGATATTATTGATAGATCTAGATGTGTGATGAAAGCCTATGTATCTGATTGGTATATGAGTGATGCTTGAAGGATGTTGAGAGTGGTCTATGAGTCCTATTGACTCATATGATGAGCAGAAGTTGTGAGGACAAAGGGGGAGCTAATTACATGATTCATTAGCTTTAAGAGGAGATGAGTAAGTTGTCTATGTAAAATAAGGTATATAGAAAACATGAAGATAGATTGAATAATGTGGCCAAGATTGAGAGCATGTTTGTATGATGCTTCATAGACTCTATGATCCTATTACCAAAAGGGGTAGAAGGCTTAGACAGGGATAAAGTTCAAAATGGGGGGAAAGTAGTCTATTTAGAGATGTTTCTAATATTGGCTTCCATCTTATGACTCAATAGGAGAGTATGGAGTTAGGGGGATATTTGTGTCTCTTTTTTGTGATGTATAGTGATAAGAAGCATGGTTTCTTGAGGTAGAGTTAAAATGTTTCATAAGTTGTCTACAATAACTAGTACGAGCCTAAAGTGAGTTTTTTTTAGCATTTTTTTGTGTTGTCTATTGAAATTTAGGTCCAAATATCATATGGAAATTTGTAGCAAACCTTTTTCATTAATGTCAAAAGGTGGATAATGAGAAAATGGAAAATTACCATTTTTAAGTGACTTCATTTTTGTAGTATGATTTCCATCAATGTATTTGTCATCAATGACAAAGGGGGAGTTTCTTGGCATCTTGTTGTCATTAAAATCAAAAGATTACATCATGAAAAGGCATAAAGGTCATTTATGTCAAGGATAATGTTAGGTTTGATGTTAAATGTGACTAAGGATAGATGGTAGTATGTGATATGTCAAGGTACATAAGAGTGTTGCATTGATGATAATTATCATGAGTGATGTGAGAATGGAAGGTACAGGTCATGGGAGATGTTTGAAGATAACTAATGTCTACATAATAATCATAGTGTATGAATAGTTATATAAAATTCATTAATGTCATGATATAAAAAGTTATATATAGAGGAATGTATGTGCATAGTGTGGTATAGTCATGACATGAAGAGTTTCAGGGCAAGTTATGTGACAAGATGCATTTGAAAGAGAGAGAAAATTTTAAGGCAAGATATAATTTGAAGGTAAGAGAGAATTTTAAGGAAATATAGAGTTTGAAGTCAGCTAATATCTTACAATTTCATTAATGCATAGGTTAAGGTGTCAAAGGTGTTCAAGTGCATGGAAGAGAGATGTATAGTCATATGAAGTTTGATCATATGGTTTTAGGTCTGTATGAGGCTATGTAAGATTGTTGTCATCAAAAATAGAATGGTGAAGTGATACGACTATGTTGTGATATATTATTTATGTTTTTTTATGGTTTTTAAGGTCATGAAAAGAAAGGAATAGGTTAAGGTATCAAGTGCATTAGAATATTGATCCTAGTCATGGCATGGTGCAGGTATGAGTTGGTGGCATGATGAGGTGAGTGAACTCAAGAATGTGAGATATTTTATGGCATTTTTTGATCATATAAGGTTTATAATTATCCATCAGAGTCTCAAGGTGATCCTATATGGGTAGGACCTTCAAACCAAGTCTACATATTAATCTTTTAAACACTACCTAGCCTAATGAAGCATGATGATCAAATTTAAAGGTGAATATGTGAAGGAGAGAATAGATATAAGTAATTATAGTTTTTTCAATAGTTATCATGAATTATGAGGTCATGGTTTTTAGGAAAAGGCATGAAATTTGGTTTTTAGGTCTCTCGAGTACATAGAATGAAGTTATACAAACCCGAGAAGGAATTTTAGTTTTTCATTGGCATGTGTAACCTCTAAATGGTAACATTATATATTAAGGATAGATGTGTAAGGTTATTATATAATAAATATTGGCATTGTTTTTGGATTTAAGAGGTAATCCTTTATAAATATTCACTGACACTAAAACTAGTATTAAACCTCCATAAAACCCTAATAAGGACCTGATATGGAAGGTTATATTTAAATAAAACAATAATGGTCTCAAATGACTATAAAAATATTAGATCATGTATTAAAATCTCCTACGTACCTCCAGGTGGTGGTGGTTAGTCAGATGAGAGAGAAAATGTGAAGATATGCTTGTTTGTGAAGAATTTACTATAGTAATCAAAAGTTTCATTGGTTAAGAATAGAAGATGTATGGAAGGAGTTAGATATTTATAGTACATGTAAATGAAGTTTTATTAATAGGTTACACCATTAAAGTGTTCTAAATTGGTCATCCAAGTTAGCTAGTCACTAATAAGCCTAATGTTGTAAATAGTGAAAAACACAAGCAAGAGTGAAAAGATGAATTGGAATGTGTTTTCATGATAGAATGATGAAAAAAGTGCATGGATATTTTTTTAGGAATTTTAATTTATTTATTAAATTTTTGGAAGTAAATTAATATGGTGAAAAATTTGTTAACAAGTTGACCTATTTGGTTCAGATAACATAGTGAGATATAATGTCATGAGATTGGTCTAAAAGACAAATATTTTACATTAGACCATATGATATTTATATTTTAGGATGGTGTATATATCTCATAGGACCATATAATTTTATAATAATTCATGTAAATTTTATGTACATGTGTTGGATATATGAGTCACCATGACTGGTCTTTAAGGTAAACTAGAAGTTTTGAGTGATTGAGTTGCAAAGATGTTCTTAAGCCCTTATATCCGTAGTTGAAGTGTCTAATTAATTTGTTAATGAAATTGAGTTAATTTGGAATCTATATATTTACTTTTTTTATTGTTTTTAAATAGATTAATGGTGTTTAAGTTTTATTTTTTCAAGATAGATGTTTTGGTATACACATGCCTAATACACTGAGAACTATTAAAGGGTTTCATGAAGGAGTTGGACCTAAAATGTGTTATGGAGATAAAAATATGTTGGATAAGGTATTTTTGGATGTTTTTTGAGAGTATTTTGACATGTATATAGGATTAATTATTTCCAAGGGATCAAATGGTAATGTGTTGATAAGAAGGCCTAATGCAATTAGGTCTCCATGAGACCTAAAAGTGAAATAAGGCCTAATTGAGTCATGGAAAACCAAAAGGGACTCAAAGGTTATTTGAATAATGTTTATGATATTTCCTAAGACCTATTATATTTATGACTTAATAATTTAATGGTGTGTGTCTGACTAAATGATATATAAATAAGGAATGGTATATATACAAGGTAGTTTTAGGCCTATTTGAATAAACTTAGAGTAAGCAAATGACTTGATAAATTAATGAGCCTAAGGAGGTTGGGTAACATTTTTTAAAACCTAAGAATAAATCAAATATGTATTTAATGATTATAATATAGGTATTATTAATATGAATATCAAGGATGCATGACCTATTCAGCCTTGAAGAGGGCTATTTGAATGAAGAAGCCTAGAGGTAGTTTTGAGAGAGACCAAGGGGAGTAGAGACAAAGGAGTGATCATTTTATATTAATAGGATATTAGAGTTTAATAAAATATGTATTCATGATGTATGATAGTGGATAGATTTCAGATAGAGTATAAAGAGAGCTAAGTGGAAGATTAGAAGAAAAAAGGTTGATTAGTAAAGTTGGTGCTTGGTCAAAGATGGGGTTAAAGCTTCCTTGAAGGTTGGTACTTACATAACTGGTCTTGGATAAGTAATTTCCTAGTCAAGATGGATTTGAATTTGACTTGTATTTTGGTACTTGAATAAGTTTCCTCTAACTGAATTGGTGCTTATTCATAAGGGGTTGTAGCCTCCTAACAAGTGGGTGCTTGCTAAAGTCAAGTAGGTACTTGATACATTTGGGGTTGGTACTCCATATTAGGTTAGTACTAGACTAAATTTGATACATTGACTTATAGGATAGTTTTTTAAATATATTTTTAGTGGGTTTTATCTCCCATGATAATTTCCCACATATGTGATGTGTTATCTTGTTTCATGCTCATGTGATTCATTTTTAATACATTGCTAGATCGATATGTTGTTTTCATAGTTCATATATGAGTGGATGTAATTTATTACATTTTTTTGAAGAATAATTCACCTCTTCTCAATCATTTTGATTCCAACATAAGCATAAAAATAATTTTTTAATCTAGTCTCATAAAAATTTAGATACTTGACTTTCAAAGGCATGCCACATGGCACTCCTAATATTATGTAGAATAAAAAATATGGTGACACATGTCTAAGATTATAGAATGTAATTTATTTTAATATATATAAAGTATACACAACATAACCACCAAAGTAAAATGGAAAATTTTAAATTAAATTAGTGAAAAAAGCTTGGAGACATTGGGCATTGGTATCATATGAACTAGAATTAAAGTCTTATACTCATAAGCTATATCAACAATTTGGAAGAGATATCATGATTATTTATTACTAATGAGATCAAGAAAATATTCCCTCCAAATATAATTTAAAACCTTAGATTAATTCATCAAATCGAAAAATAATTATAGTAAGATTGTAAATATTTAAATTTTATGAGAATATACCAATTAGCAATGGCATCATCATTGAAACCATTTAGAGGAGTATTACCAACATCAAATTTATACATCAAGGACTCTATAAAATACACTAACACTATATTTAGCTCAATAATGTTCAATGACCATTTTGAAAACTATACAACTATTTGGGATCTAATACAAAATGTGGATGCTTTATCACATTAATAAAAAGTCATAACTAAATAAAAACAACTAGTAACCGACTTGTTCTCACTAAAATACAAACAATTGCTTTTTGTAATCACCAACTTGAAGTGATGATTTGTATCAAACTATTGTTTTACTTGTTACTCATAGGTAAGGTTACTAGAAGTGGTTTAATACACCACCTGACCCAAAAAATATTTGTGATTTGCATTTTTGGAGATGCATTCCAAATATACCTATAATTACCCATCGTATACACCACATTCAATGGACATATAGTCTCATTGTGGAAGAAATAAAATGCAATAGAGAATACATTAAGGAAATGGATTTATACCATAGAGGTATTCACTCTCAAGCCTAAAAATCCCATGCTAATAACTAGTTTTAGGATGGGAGTCCACATTAGGACAAACTTTCTTAATAGGTTGTATGGATACATCAACATCCACTTCCTTCACCTGGAGTGGGTTATGCTTCTGGCCCTGTTAATGACATCTGATCTCAGATTCAATCTAGGATAAACAAGTAGCACAAGACTCTAGGAACATATGTTTAATAAGTATAAAATACCCACTGATAACCACTTCTATATGATTTCCTATTTATTAGATGCAATCATGGCCACCGTCTACCTTCATAATCGATCACTCTAGAGTTTTGCTCTAGAATGCATTACAAATTGGGTTTGTGATTCTTATTTATTCCTCTAGATTTACTCTTACATTAGGAATGTCATCCTCATATCTAAGAATGTCTATAATCAAGTGTGTATATAAATCCATGAAGAACCCCTGGACCAAGTTTCATAGACCATCAAGAAGACACTTTGGCCAAGGGGGACTACTAGTTGTACCTAGATTACACTATAATTATGGTATTAGGACAAAAAATTTCCCCCATCTATCTCCCCAAGTATGTTATATATAAATTTATGTATTAAGAGATAGCCTACTAGGTATGATGGATCTTAGATAAGGATATGAAAAACAAACACAAAGGTGTGTTCCATAAGTCTTCCTTAATGACTAGCTATATGAGCTATGCAAATAAGAAGCATTTTGGGAAGGTTGGAAAAATAAAAGAGGTATACTCATTGGAATATTTTACACATAGGGAATGGGATCCTAATATAATTATCCAAAATCATATCTAAGGCTTAGGCATCCCATACCAACACAAACCTTATGAGCATGACTTTATATTCTTGAATGCAAAGGATGATTTTGAGGTGTTGGAAAGGGTGAGAGTGGTTGGGTTGATAGAGGACCATCTAAGAGACATAAAAATATATCACTCATTCATAATTATGTAGGTTCATACAAGACTTCAACCTCTTAATGGATGGGAAAATATGGCTTACTAGACCTCTAGGCCAGCCTAACAATCAGTAGAATAAGGAACATCCTCTAGATCACCACCTTTTGTGATGATAGTCATGAAGTAGGAGAAGGGTATGGAGGAGGAGCCTATTGTGTTGAGTTAATTATAGGAAGGTCCATCTCAGGGTTCACCACCAATTTTAATGAAGGATGTAAAGAAAGAGAAAGAGGTGGGGAAAGTTATCACTATTGCAACTTCTTTGGGGGTTGAATAAAAACCATATTGCATTTATTCCTCTAATTTTGAGGACACAGGTCCCCCCATGGCTTCTTTAATACCTATTAATTAAAATATGGACATTAAAAATTACACCACATAAGAGGCTCCTATAATTGACATAAGGACAACAATTTATTACATGAGAAAATTAAGAGCCCCTAAGGACACTCTTCCATTAGTGTAGTCTCCTGCTAGTCCAAGTGTGGAGGTGCCATCCAATGAACCTAATGATGAGGTTTAAGAGCTGAATAAGAATAAAATATTGAGTCTTGAAGGACTCAAAGGTAAATAACCAATGTAATTAGACAAATTAGGTGAGGTTCCCATTACTCCTACCACTACTATTGCATTTCCTTTAGGCTCTATGGTTTTTACTTCTCCTATGGTTACTATTTCTTCTATTTCTCCCATTATTCCTATTATTTCTAGTGTTGGTATTATTTATTCATATCCTATGCTTTCTAGTTTTGAGTTTTTTTCTATTTCCCCTATGGTTTATAATTCCCATGTTATTATTGTTAGTAATTTGGCCTATCAAGGACATATTACTATCCTTATCATTCAAAACTTTCCCTAGAATAGTCAAAATCCCTACAACTGATCAACTTGTGTAATTAACACTATCAAATAATGAATAAATGGGTTATGTAGGTATTAAAGTATCCAAATATATTCATAATGAAGACCTACAACAATGATAATCAATTGTGTTGACAAGAATGATACATTGAAATAGGAAAGGTCTTTGTCAAGTTTTAGTGACAAATGCTTATTATCAAAAGGAGATATAAATTCAATCAAACATTCCATCTTCTAAGTGCATGAAAAGGTCTCCTAAAATATTCTCTTTAAACTTATAAAACCAACATATAGAGCATATAGTTCATTCAAGGGTAGGGCACCTATAGCAAGTTCAAAGGTCATATCTCCTTTTCAATATATCATATACAGTTATAAAGTTACAGGCTTGTAGGTTCACTTACAAAAGAAATAATTATTTTGGGTTAAGAGATGGACAATTTTATCAGAGGGAAAGAGTTTTCAAATGACTTTGTAAAGACTCCAAAAGAATGTCACAATGATCAGTTCAGACATTTTGTCTGAAGGAAAGGAAATGATCACTTGGCTATCTAAAGGACTTTTCAAATATCTTGAAGGCATTTCTCAAATAAATGGGACACTTTGAAAAAATCTAAAGGGAACCTATGCTTAGGAAATGACCATTTGAATAAATTTGAGTGCCATGTGACTTTTAAGAAGGATTTGTTTTCCTTCAAACTTTTTATCTAAAGGAAATTAGGGGATAGAAAACCCAAAGTGTCAGATAATAAGTCAAAAATAATTGAAAGGGGTAGTTATTTGGTGAGGAAAATAATTCCCAAAAACTAATTCATCTATGTGAAAATGACAAAGGATTCTTTTAAAAATCTTGAAGGGCATGTACCATTTAGGAGGGATCATTTCAAAAATACTGATGGGTAAGTACCTTTGAAGAAAAGTCTAAAGGCTATTCCAAAAATCAGATGGGATTCTCTCTCAATTGAATGGTTAATTTCATTTTTTTTGAAGGGTATGTGCCCTTCAAAAAACTAACCTTTCAAAAAATTTGAAGGAAATGTGCCATTTGAAAGGGTCATTAACAAGAATTCTAAAGTGCACCTGCTCTTTTAAAAGGCTCATTTTAAGGCTGAAGGGTCATTTTAAAGATTTCAGAGGACAATTTCAAAAATCCCAAAGGGTACCTACCCTTCAAGAAGGTACACTTAAAATTTGTAAGGGAAATTTTTAAGAATTCTAAAGGGCACCTACCCTTTAGGAAAGAGGGTTACAAAAAGTCTAAAACATAACACTTTGCAAAAAATTTGAGGACTTTGAAGGACCATTTGAAGGGACAAACCCTGAAGGAATACTTTTAACAATTTTTCTAATGGAATTCCTTCAAAAAAGTCATAGACCAAAGAATAATGTGCGTGGAAGATTTTAAATGGATAAAAAGTCCAAAGGAATTCCTTTAGAATTTTTTTTTGAAGGATTCCTTCAGAAGACTTGGACAAGACAAAATTTCACAAAAAAATAATGCCAAAGGAAATGAAAGGAGGCCTAAAGATGAAAGTCTTAAAAAGTTCTTGTGGATTTTTTGTCCATGATAAATTGACTATGGATAAAACAAGTAGAAAACATATCAATTATCCTCATGAAAATAGACAAAGGTCTCATGAAGGAACTCGAAGAGAATGAATGGAAAATACATAAGAAGATTACTAAAGGAAAGCTAAAGTTCACATGTTGAAAATACATAAATAGATCAAATTTGAGGTAAATGCATGCATATGAACAAGGTAATTAAGATCATAATGCTAATAAATAGCAAATGATTTAGTCTAAATGTATCTTACTCACAAGATCCTTATCCATATAAGCACATGCTATTTTTGATTGACTGGTCAAAACTTTAGTTGACTAGTTGTTAAAGTCATGCTTCTCCATGGTTTGACTAGTCAACCATATACATCCAAGTGTTCCAACTCAACTTATACCTTGACTTAGGCTTGACTTCTAAGTTTTGATTTTTTCTCATGTTACAAGGCTCTCAATGTTCTAGCAGTCTAAGTGAAGTTGTCTGGACAAATTTATTGCACATTTATCTTGTTTTCCATGAAAATGAAAGTAGCTCAACCTCCAACTCAATTTTCAAATGGATCTACATGGAGTTTTTTATTTAGAAATTTTGCTGTAATATTACATGCAGAAGAGAAGTTGACTTTCAATAGGCCCACCGTCCACACCTCTATGCCAGCCTTGGTCATGCATATTTAAAGATTTTGGAGTTGTGTTGTTTATTTTAAGATTAATCCTTCAAACTTGTATCTAACACTCTTTTTCTATGCCAAGGTTTGGAGATACATGCATTTTTTATAAATGAATGATTTTATATTTTAAATATTGGAAAAAGAGGTTAAGTCTTTAGTTAATTAGCCAAGACTAACATTTTTTATTTTTTAAAAATTCCACATAAGCTATTTTAGATTTAGGGAGAAAGTCTATTCATTGGCTTAGTCAAGCCATTGAAAGGAACCCTGAAGTTTGAAGGAAGAAATTGTAAGTTGGACTAGTCATCAATAAAGAAGTTATTATTCTAAATCTGAGTTTTGATAGAAGATGGTGTGTAATCTAATTGTGTATCAGTGTATAAGTGAGATTTATCTCCTTTTACAGGTCCCTTCCTCACAACCTCCCTTTCTCACCCTTTTTTAGGTCATTTGACGTGGTTTTCAACCCTTTATATGAAATATTTATGCTTAAGGACATAATTATAGATTTCATTTGATTATATGTGTGCATTGATTTTAGTAACTTCAAAGGATTTTGACAATTTAGGTGTATCACCCCCTTTTAATTATATTTCCCTTTTCAATTTCCTTCTCCCTTTTCACCCCAAAAATATAAAAATCATAGTAGTCAAGTTTATTGAAAAATCTAAAGGGAACCAACCCTCTCTCTAGAGGTTCTTCTCATAAAAGAGTCACCCACACTCAGAGAAGTTCTAATTATATTAGCTAGAGTGAGGGTGTGATTTTTACATCATTAAATAAGGTGCATTCTAGAGTGATAACAATTACTTCAGTCATAATTTCCCCTACTCACCCTAAATATAAGAAGGTACCTTTTAAGAAGACTAGGGTAGTCCTTGCTAGTGATCAATTACATCTATCTTCCACTCAATTGGGATTATAGATGCCTTCTTCCACCACAACCTAGGACAATTCTATTGTGCCTACTACCAAATCTAAAAATAAGAAGCCTACTTATATTTTCAACCCAATGCCTTATTTTGGTAATGTGGATTGGTCTAATATCACTTTCCCATCATTCCTGGACCTGATGCATATATAAAATTCAATGTAATGTTTAAGGGATGTTTTGACAATGACCACTATTGAGGAAACTTAGTTAATGAATGACACATACTTGGTAATCCCATAGTGGGTTGTAGACTTAGAAGCCTAAGCTTCTTAAAGACCTAATTTGACAATAATTGAGCTCCCCACTACGATGTCCATTTTTGACAAATCAACAACCATTCAAATGATTAGGAAGAGGAAGATAGAAGATAAATCTAACAAAGGCTTGGTCTTAGAGGAAAGGTATGATGTGTTCTCTCTCTCAATGAGAAAGAATAAGAGACTTGAGAATTCTACCTAAAATGATGACTTCACATCTTACCTTTAAGAAAATAGAAAGCCCTTATTATAACTTTATGAGGGCACACAATAGGCTGCCAAGAGCTATAAATAGAATTGGATCAAGTACATGAGCAATAACAAATATTGAAAATTATTATATCCATTGAAGGTGATGTATAAACATAGATATTATATTATGTAATATTTTGTAAACTATTAGTTTGATTAGGGATGGATTGTCCCCTCACATTGTTGAAACTATCAAATTATTTGATTCTTTAAAATAAGATGAGAATAAATTGAATTTTATTGTACTATACACTACTAATAAGGATTTTGACAATTTTTATTTGATGACATAATTGGAAGCATCTAATTCTCTTAATTTTGTGGTCATTATGATATTAGAAGCTAGAGAGTGGGTATCAAGCATGAAAGTTTTGATTCTTAAATTGATAGACTAGGAAAAATAAGTCTTATAAATTTTTGATGAGTTGAAGCTTTCCCAAGCCCTTTATCCTTCAAGTGAATTAATAATCAGGGCTAATTTTAACCAGATACTCTAGCAGACATCATCTAATTTTAATCAAATTCTCTAGGGATGTGCAGTATAAGAAATTAAACAAGAATTAGGATTTTATAGGAATAAGGTCACTAAGGTAGATATATTTTAATTAGAATTTAGAGCCAACAAGATAGAGTATGAATATTTACTAGCATACATCACTAGAGTACATAGTATATACACAATATTTTCAAACTTTATTGATTACTAACACTTTATGTCTTGTAAGAACCTATCGAGTCTCAATCTCTTTGAGTGCATATCTTAAGGGGTGTATCAAGAAATGGGTGGGAAGAACATCAGTGCCTTGTAAGATTGTTGTTACTTTTTCCACTTACCATCTACACACTCATCTCCTATAACCATTTAACCTAAGATTATTCTCCTCAATCCTTCCCATTCCTCTCAGTTGTCATGCCTTATCTATCATTTTCTTAGCTTAACTCCTTTTTGGTCAGTTGGTTATACTAGGTCAATTGGGTCGACCCAATATAGTTTAGGGTTATTTTTCACTTTCTTAGCTTGTTAGCATTTTGGCTAACCTAGTTTAGACCTAGTTAATTATCCTAAAAACATAATGGGTCAACTAGGTCAACCCTATATATCTAATATTTATAAGAGGATTTAGGGTAAGATAGACATATATATACAAGTTCATTTTCCACCATTTGAAAAGATAAGAATTAATAGTGAAGAAGTGTGAGTGAAAATCTACTTATTGACCACTTTACTTGAGGAATAAATCTTGGGGTTCCATAATTTCATTAAAGATATGGATATTATCTTATGGATAATTATTTTGGATTCTTAGATAGGTTGTGTAGCCTAGATCTTATTTATCTTGGTTGTCCTTACATACCATAACAATCTCTTGTGAAGAACCTTGGCTAAGGGAGAGATTGAGGCTTGGTAGGTTCATCTTCAAAGGTAAGTATTCATAACTTTATTTCTCCTTTGTAAGAGTAAATAGATAATGAATTTGTATTCTTCTCCCATATACTAATATTTTATATACATTGACATGAATATATGTATTCTAATGCATGTTTTGTTTAGTTGTTTTTCTATTATTTCTAACCCCCACATTGTGCCACAAGCTTTGGTGTGCGCTATATTAGATTTTACTTTCTTATTATTAAAATAAGTGAATGCTTTAAACCTTAGGACTCTATTAGGGTTGTTAAGTGATTATGTTAGATTGTAGGCTTTGAAACCCTTCTTATGATAATATTTTGTAATAAGAAATCCCATAGTCGAGTCTAGTAGATCCCCATATTGGTCATGTTCATGCTTAACAAGTTTATCCCCAATCAGAAGTGTAGGTATGCTCTATCTTCTCTAAGCTAGGATTAATTTATATACATGATGAATTTCTGATTACATACACATAGGCCCTCTATTTTTAACATGGACATAATAAATTTGTAATAGAGCATTGGATATAATAACTATCAAGAGCTAAAAGTGACGAAATAAGATATGGCTGGGTCTTCCAATTCAACTACACCTTCCCCTAAGTTTTAAAATGAATATCAATTAAACTATACAAGCCCCCAATGACTAGTAAATCTTAGTTTCTCTAGTTATTTTATATTTATTTTGAATTTAAATTGAAAATTTAAATAAGACATGTAATGGTTGAATAATTTTTTTTGTAAACATGCACACATTGCATGGTTTTCTAAGAGCAAGCCTAATTTCAAAATTCTTGGTTTTGACTAGTTTAGACATACATGCAAAACTTACATAAATTTTAACTCTCACTCTAATCATAATTAACATGTAATTTTATAGTTTTTAATGGGTTTGGAGGATGATGTATCCCTTCCAAAAATATATTTATATTGTAATCCTCTCATTTTCAAAAAGAGAAAAGAGGTTGATTAAAAAATTTATCAATACAAGAAGAAAGTTTTTGAATGTCATACAACTATGTTGTCTTTATCATTCAATTTGTGCAAATAGTTATGGTTATTTTATTGGTTGCATGATAATTCAAAGTGTGAAAAATATATCAAGAATTCCTTTTTGTTATTATTGGTGTATGCTAGTATAATATGTGTAATAGCTATTGGATAAATAGAAAATAACATTGATTTTATACAATTAGGTTGGATGTTTCATTTCTTTAAGTGTGTAGAATTGTCTCTCATGATATAAATTTATAGAAATGAGTGATAAATGCCTTAGATACCTCTTTGATCTGAGATATAACCTTATAAATAAGGGTAGCTAGTAGTAACACTAAAAAGGAACAACCTTTAATTATTATCTAAGTTTACTATATCACCCTTTCCTTTAGCTCTTTAACTGTGTTTGCATATGTGTGTGCAATAGCTACTAGATACAATCATTAGTTTTAGAAACATATCTAGTTTTAGACACTTATCCATAAATAAGACCACCCTATAATTAATCCTTCTTAATATCACTTATCGTTATTGCCTACTTTCTTTCTTTCTCTACCCTTTCCCCCTTTTAGAAGTTTTTTTGAGATCTACCCACTTTAGAATAAAATCCATCCATCCTTACTTAAATAGGTTTTAATTTAATTATAGGTTTCACTCACCCATTCACACCTAGTTATAAACCTACATGCTCCATTTGTTATTCCACTACCTAACTATTCAACCCATACCTTCGACACGTGCCATGGAGTGAAGTTCATCTTCATAGATATCATAAATTTTTAGAGGTTACCTTGTTCAAATATATGTTGTGTATTAAAACCACATCAATAGAAATAAAAAAGATAGCACTAGAAGGAGGGCCATAACCACTATGTGATTTTCCCTAGAAAAGGTTTCCCCTTATATTTAAGTTACACTAAAGACACCCAAGAGAGTAATCAGGTCTAGATCCCAAACCAGTCTTTTGGTTTCACCTTTATTAATCCATCAAAGGCCTAGATATGCACCAGTAATTCCCACCATACCCCAAGTCAGAACACCTTCCCCATTGAGATACCTCTAACCTATTAATCATCCTATATCCTAACCTTGGATAGTTATATCTACCATTATAGTCCTAGGAGAAATACATGATTTACTAAGGAATCTAGAGAAGTTTCTACCTTCTTTCTCCCCTTTAGGAGGAAATATGATAGAGGAATATATCAATCCCATTAAATTTGATTTAATATTATTGAATATTACTAATGAATATGTTGAATTCAATATTTTCCCATTCACATTGAAGGATGCTACTTATGATTAGTTATTCAATTTGAAAAATATTTTGATTACTTTGTGTAAGTTGTGTCAAAGCACTTTTCTTGCCCAATTTGGATAGGTTACCAATACAAGTGTGGTCTATCAAGTTTTCACCAATATAAAGATGGATCCCAATGAACTAATACATGTTTTTAATGCAAGGTTTTATAATATGTATACTTATTTAATCATTTCATATAAAACCTCAATGGCACTAGAACTCAAAATGTAAAAGAATAGATTAGATCTAATTAATTTAGTATTTTTGTTAAGATCTATTGGTTCTAATACTCTATAACTATCTTATGAAGAAGAGATAAATATTGATAAGTAGTTAAATCCTTAGATACTAAGTAACCCTAGCCTCAATGTTACTTTCCCAACTTTGAATCCAATGCCTCATGTGGTTTAGAATGTTTTATAAATCAATCAAAATCAATTATATACACAACCTCCTATGATGTAGCATACCCCAAATTATAATTATGGGTTCTTAAATAACCTTGCACAAATGAATGGTCAATAATAGAGTCAACATATACTCCCATATAATATCATAGTTTCCTAGCATGTGGATTATACCAAAGCATAATCAAATTATATATAAAGGATGGCTCAAAATCTAAGAAATGACTTCTTAGGCATGTAGAGGAAGATAGGTAATGCTACTAGTACAAATAATAATCAAAATTTTGGATTTCAAAGATATAATAGGCCTTTTAATAAGCCTACAAATATTACAAATCAATATCAATCTAATAAGTTAATAGAGACCAACATAGAATAAATAACTTTATAAAATTGGTATAAGGTTCATAACACATCATATCATGGTGAGACTGACTATCTTGAGTTCTATGAATCATTTGAAATCTTCTAGAGAGATGGTGGGGCAAGATTTAATGCATGATCCAATATATTTACTCCATGATAGTAGTTCCTCAAGCACATATATGGTCATTTTAAACTCATGAGTTTCCTTTCCCAAGTGAATATGATATTATGCTAGAGGACAACTCAGATGAGATACATGAATTCCAATAGTTCCAAATAAATAATTACAATTTTAAGAGAAACAAACCCTTCAACATATACTCCTCCAAACAATATGACTATCCCCCCAAACTCAAAGGTTGATAATAATAATCCTCACACAAAAGGGAATGATCAACCTATGAATAAGGAATAATAAAGTAAAGAAGGATAAAAGATCATGGAGGACATAAATAAAATAAAAGAATTAATCACTCTTCATGAATTAACATAGATTACTGAATATAAGGAACTCTTAGGGAGGTCCATTAAAGGGAAGTTTACTATATATAATATGAAATATACTCATGTGAATGTCATATACAAGAGTAAGCTAGAAGTTCCTCCTTTTTTGCTAACTATCAGGGTATTTGGTAAAAATATATAATTTTTTTGGTTGAATCTATGGCTTAAAACTTAATAATGCCAACTTCTATCTACCAAAATTTGGGATTAACTCCAATCTCATATAATAGGATTGTTTTATATTTAGATATAATACTAGTGCCTATGATTAGATATTTGAATGATGTACACATTCGAGTTGCATCAGATCCACATGTGCAAATTCTTATAGACATCCTTATGGTAGATATACTCAAAGGATATGCACTAATACTAAGAAAATATTGGTCAATGATGTTAAATGAGCAGGTAGAAATATACTTCTCTCACATTTAGCTACCTTGGAGAAGTATTATAAATCAAATTTAGATTTATTGAGATTTAAGAATGAAGTATACCATCATGGAATGCAATGGTAAGAATGAATAAGTAAGTTATAAATATTCTAATATTTATATCTATAATTTTACCATGAGATATTAGGTTCAAAGGAAATAAATCTATGGACCTTTCAAATTTTTTACTCTCCACTTTTATGGTGCAAGATCCAAGTAAGAATCAAGTGTCAATATTGAACTAGTTGACCCACTAGGTAAGAAGTACCTAGTACTTTATAGGTTATAATATATATGTACCAATAATAGAATAAAATATGAAGCATTAATTTTTGAGGTATAATTCTCTCTAAAAAACAATCTCAAACAACTGATAATATATGGATATTAAAATATGGTGATTAATTAGGTTAGAAATAAATACTAGTGAAAGTTATATATTAAGAGATACAAACATCAGTCCTCATATTTGACCAAGTAATTTAACATATTCAATATAGTTGTTTCTAGGGAACAAAACTAGGATTTTAACTCAATGGATTCTTCAAATGCCAATTTAACATCACTATAGGAGTCTAAAGTACATAGGTTATCTATTGAAATCATACCTTACCTATTAGTTCTTGATAATATAGAAAATTTATAGGTGTTTGATGATGATTAATAGATTTTCTAATTTTTTAAATACTTAAGGAAATTTGAATCTCAAATTGCTGATGATAAATAAATTAGTTATTTATGACAGGAACAAATGGGATAAGGAGTTATTAAAATCAAATAAAATCATTTTACTTTATGGATGATTTGTTTGGAGAGAGCATTTGATACAAATCTCCAAGCCTAGTAGTTGAGGTATCCCAAAATCAATGAGTCCAATATCAACAAGGATAACTTGGGGGATGATAGTGATACACATTATGTCAACATTGGTCTCAGTTTCACCATAGAAGAAATATAAAGGGTGAAAGATTTATATGAATATTTGAAGGTTTTCAATCCTAGAGTTATCACACATACGATCCTGTTGAAGATAGATCATAAGACATTTAGGAAATGATAGAGGCCAATTAATCGAATCTTGGAACCACTCATATAAAAGGAGGTAGATAAGATACTAAATGCTAAGATAGTGTCCTTATCAGACACTCAACTTGGGTTACCAGCTTAGTAAAAAAATATTAGAGTGATTAAACTATGTGTCAATTTCAAGAACCTAAATAAAGATTCTAAGAAAGATAACTACCCTCTACCTTCCTTGAATGAGGTGATTTATATAGTAAGTGATTACATAATTATTTCTTCTTAGATAAGGTTTTAGGATATAACAAGTGCTACTAGAATCTTAAGATAGGATGAAGATTATATTTACCATGAAGTGGGGTACTTATGTCCAATATAATAGGATGCCTCTTAGCCTAATTAACATAGGATCTGCCTTCAATTGAGACATAAACCATTAATTTGAAGGTATAATAGGTAAATTCATAATAATTTACATGTACAACCTCATTATTTTCTCAAAGAACAAAATCGATCATGTAAGTCATTTATAGTCAATATTTTAAAGATGTAGAATATTTGGTATCTTGATAAACCCAAAAAACAGCATATTTGGTGTTACTAAAGGAAAATTATTGGGGTACACCATCAAAAATGATGGGATCACCATTGATCCAAGTTTATTTCAAAGGATTTCTAAAATTCCTTTCCCAAATAGTAAGAAAGAGCCCAAGTCTTTCTTTAGAAAGATAAATTTTGTGAGGAAGTTTATCTCAAGTTTTGAAGAAATTATTAGACCTCTGAATGCAATAATCAAGCAAGATGCCAAATTCTAATGTACATCATATGCCCATAAGTATTTTCAATGCATTAAGTATTCCATATCTTAGACTTTGGTATTAATAATCCTAGACTTCACTAAGGACTTTTTATTATATTTTATTGATTTAGAACATACAATTGATACTATTCTTACCTATAATAAGAATGAAAGTAAGCATCCCATTAAATTTGTGAACATGAATTTAAATTAAATAGATATCAAATACTTCATGATAAACAAGATATTTTTTATTTTCAAAGTTGTAAAGAAATTAAGACATTACAGCTTGATCAATAAGACTATTGTTGTTGTATTAGACTCTCCTATCAAGCTCATTTTAAAACATAATTAATTGGGATAGTGTAGAGGCAAATGGATGGAAAATTTTTAGGATTTTGATATAGTAATAAATCCTACCAAAATTGTCAAAGGATAAGGCATCATTCAGCTTATAGCTGAACCTAACCCGCATATCACCATTGAGGAAGTTCTTTGGACCTAAATATCTAGAGGAGATTGGTATGTTGATGTCATTCAATATTTACTCATAGGTTCTTATCCCCCAAAACTTAGTAGAGAACAAAAGAAAGCCTTGAGGCTTAAACCTATTCACTAAATGATCAGAAAAGGGATTCTCTATCAAATACATCATGGAGGTATCTACCTAAGTTGTGTAAGAATCTTAAGAGATTCTAAAAAGCATACACTATAAAATAGGTAGTGGTCATCCATTTAAAATCACCAAAGTACATAACATTATTTGAGTGGGTTATTATTGGCCAATAATATTTAAATATGCACATGACCATGTAAGAACATGCTATGAATGTCAGGTCTTAGAAAAAATATAAGTATACACAATAATTTTATTACATCCTATTATTAAAGGAATGCCATTTACTCAATGGGGCATGCATTTCATTGGTGTCATAAACCCAAATTTTTTAGTTGGCCACAAATTGTTTCTCACAACCACATATTATTACACTAGATGGACTAAAGTAGTGGCTAAAAAACACTCTAGAGTAGAGTATGTAATCATTATTATTGAAGAGAACATCAAAAATAGGTTTGGTAGCCCCATTTGTGTAGTTTTGATAATGGGAAAACATTCCAATTGACTATGATTACTCAATGGACCCATGGAAATTAGATCACCATCAAATCATCTTCCAATCATTACTCACAAGGAAATGGATTACTTGAATCAAAAAATAAGAACCTGATTGATGCCATAAAAAATACAACTATAAATAAACCTAGAGAATGATAGCATATGCTATGATATGTACTATGGGAAAACCAAATAAGATACAATAAGTCCCTCAAATTTTCACCTTAGCTACTAATATATAGGAAAAAAAACTATTATTCCTAATCATGAAGAAATTTAAAACATATTAATTTATTTAGGAGTACATGGAACCAAGTGAGAAAGTGGAATCTAGACTATTGGATATAATAGATAAGGAATATTAAAGGAATGAAGCCATGGTTAATTTAAATAAGAATCAAGACTTGGTTAAAAGGTCTTTTGACAAAAAAACAAAGTTTAAAGCAGTTAAAATATATGATCTAGTGCTACAATGGTACAAATCCCATGAAAAAAGGATAACATGACAAGTTTAACCCCTTATGGACTAGACCTTATTTGATATTACAAATCTTGGGTAATATATATTTTTTTAAGTTACCTCCAAGGTAATGGAATCATATATCCAATTAACGAGAAGTTTTTGAAGAACTACTTCATGTATGTACCATCTAGAGATGTCCCTAAGTTAGGAGTACATTATATTTACTACTTTAATAGTTAGGTTTCTTGTTTTCTATCATTTACTTTATTTAGTGTAGTTTTATGCTTTCTATATCAGTCTTTCCTATTTTTAGCATTTTGCGTTTATTTAGTTTAGATCCCTATTTTATAGAGTAGACTTTTTATTTTTATGACAATTGGATTGACTTCTTCTAGTATGACTAAGATAATATCTAATTGACTAGACTCCCATGCATGTTGAATTTATATGCCACATCTATGAAAAAAGCCCCAAAAAATAGAATATATATGGGAAGACCATTAAAAAAATACACAAACTCAATTTTTTACAAGTCTTACACATTTATATTTGATAATTTTAGAATTTAGGTATGTAATAAAAAATTAAATTATGGTTATATAACAATTAAATAATTATATCATGTATGCAAAGGTTGCTCTCATTAATTCATATAAATTTAGAAATTTTTATTATTTTCTTGGATCAAGTACACTTCTCAGGTCACTACTTTTTTAAGGTAATAACCATTGATATAGATATATCTAGCAAGGATAATCTAATAAATCAAGTTTTTTCATAAATACCAGATCACCATAATTCCTACCTTCCTTCTTCTACTCGTATTCTATTAAAAAAAAAAAAAGGAAAAAAAAAGAAAGGGGATCCACGTATCCTAAAGAGTGATCAATAAAACTAAAATAAAATATAAACCTAATAAAATATTCACATAATGAAATAAGATCAATGTATCATGCATCATGCAAGTGTACAAAGGAATAAGTGGAGAAGGGATAAAATGTATCTTTATTAGGGCTATAAACATCTGACTGGTAGTAGAGTAATGCTTGAGTTTCCCTAGTTTTAGTATGATTTAAATAAATCAAAATGAAACCTATAGTTTTTTATAAGTCTTTCATAAAATTCTCAAGATAGGGGTAGAATCAAATCACTTAATCACATAAAAATCCAAGATATGAGAAAAATTTGTATGTTACATGAAGTGTTGGGAGTCTCTTTTATGTTTCTAGTTTAATTATTATTTTATGGTATGATTCATGCTAATTTATAGTTGTTAACCAAATATTCTAGGTTCTCAAATACCCAAAAGTATTCCCCCTATGAGTCAACATTTATTTTACTCAATAAACCCAATTTTTAACTTTTAGAATAGGGACCCAATATAGTCTCAAAATCCTAGGTCTATTTTGAAAATATTTTTATTTACATTCGTATGTGTACCTAGCTAAGATTAAAACTTTTATAAAGTTATTATTCTAAGTGTGGATGATTTTCATTACATACTAATCATATATAAATTCAATTAGAACTCCCTCATTATCTACACTTTTACAATATTATTTATTTAGACCAATGTATTAATGGTCTTTGAGAGTTTTTCTTATATACAAATTTTTCAATATAATTTTACAAGTTTTGCATTTTTTGTATTTATTTTTTAGAAAATCTATTTTCTGAACCTTTGTTTGAAACATGTGATTGTAAAAAAAATTGTTCTTCATAACATTTGAAATGACCTTAAGGATATTTAAACTTCTGAGTCTTCATGCCTAAGTAGTATTATTTACCTTCACATATTTTACACTTCAAAGGATGTGTTCACAACTCTTGGTTTCCATAATTCATGCACTTCGGTATTTTTTCTCTTTGTATATTTTTGTCTTCATGATAAATGTTCATTAGAATTCATATTCATTAAATTTTTTGACTATCATGAGTTTTACACTTCACATATTTTGTAATTTTAGGATTTTTTTAAGATGTGACTTCTAGGTCTTCACAACTTTTGGTCTTCAAAAATTTTGTTTGCATAATTTGTTCTTCAAAAGTTTTGTTTATGAATTGTGTTTGGTATTTTTATTCATAAGTTGTTTTATCAAAAACTTTGTCTTCATGTTTTGTATGTACGAGGCATCATGAGAATTGTTTATTCTAGTCTCAAAAAAATAACTACTGATTTTTGAAGGCATGCCACATGGCACTCCTAATCTTGTGTGGTATCAAATATGGGGTGAAATGTGTCCAATACTATAGTGTGGCATTTATATGAATGTATATAAATTCTATGTGGTATACCACCAAAGTAAAGTTTCAAAGTTTGAATTGAATGAGTAAAACAAGCTTAGAGATGTTGGGCATTAATGTCACATGAATTAAAATTAGAATATTATACTCAAAGGCTATATCAGTGAATTTTTAAGAGATATCATTCCTATTTATTACTAATAATATCAATAAAACTTTCCCTCTATAAATAATTTAAATCCCTAGATGACTACATTCAAGTGTAAACTACTTCTAGTAAGAGTGAAAATAGTTGAATTTTATGAGAATAAACTAGTTAGTAATGATGTCATCATTAAAACTATTTAGAGAAGTATTTACACCATAAAATTTCTCCATCATGGACTCTACAAAATACACAGACACTATATTTGATTCAACCGTGTTCAATGACCAGTTTGTAAACTATATAGCTCTTTGGGATGTGATATAAAATGTGGATGCCTTATCACATGAAGAATAACTCACAACTAAATAAAACTAGTTCATATTTGACTTGATACCTCTAAAATTCTGATAATTACATTTTTTAGCCACAAATCCTAAAGTGATTCCCTACATCAACCTACTTTAGGACTTGTTATTCATAGGTAAGGTGACTAGTGGTAGTTTCCTACACCACCTAAGCCAAAAAAATAGTTTTTAGTTGCATTTCTTGAGATGCATTATAAATATACCTATGACTACCCATCACATATGCCACATTTACAAGGCATATATTCCAATTATGGAATAAATCAAACACCATAAAGAATACACTAAGTAAATAGATTATATATACACATAATATTTTTAAAAATTATCAATTACTAATGCTTTCTCTCTTATAGTAACTTGTTAAGTATCAATCTCTATGAGTGAATGCCTTAAAGGATGCATCAAGGGGTGGGTAGACCATTGGTGATTAACAAGATTTTTTCCCTATACCACCACTTAAAACTAACACAAGTACCTCCTATACATTTCTTAAATATTTTAAACCTCCCTTACACTCTCCTCCAAGCAAATTCACCACCTCAAATATCCCCTACCTAATCAAAACCCTCTATTTACCATCTTCCAAACATATTAAAATGGGTCAACCCTATTATGGGAATTAAACACATTATGGGACTAAGTCATCCCATCTAATCTAGTTTAGGACTTAACTACTCTATTTCCTAACTAACTAGGCTAACTAGGTTGATTTTGGTAGATAAAATTTTGTAAGGGTTCAAGGTTAGATCAGGTTATATAAACACATCCTTTACCTCATTTCCAATAATTATAATCATTTATTTACACTTATTTATGATCTTATCCTCCATGATTATACTTGATGAGTCATTTCTTAGGGTTTCATACTTATTTAAGAATAATCTTGTTTTGTGGAAATCTCTTGGATGCATAGGAGAAGTTTTGTAGACTAGATCTCACCTATATTCGTGCTACTTATTAACCATAACAAACTATTTCAAAACATAAATATCTTAAGGAAAGATTGAGCCTTGATGGGTTTATATTCAAGGTAAGTATTAATAAATATTATTCCTCTATTTTGGTAGATATAATTGCATAAGTAATGGATTATGAATGTATTTATCTATCCATGCTTAGGATTACCTCTACATTGACTTGAGTAGAGTTCTTTTCATGATTATTATTTATGTTTATTATACCCTATTTTTACCACATGCTTTTCTGAACACTATATTAAATTTTATTTACTTTCTTAGAAACCATAGGACCTAGCTAGGGTTATTATGTGGTATTACTCAAATAGAGGCTTTAAAACCCTATCTACTAATATTGTATGGTAATATACCCCTTAGTTAAGTCTACTAAATCCATATTGGTCATGACATTGATTTTCTAAATGTACCAACAAGTGGAATGACTAGTTTGATTTATCTTCTATAATCTAGGGTTGATTTTAGATCAACTTCACTTTCCCTTGTATACATTATGGTGAGCTCAACATGAAACTAACCCTTATAAGTTTTATTTCATGCTTTCATTTATTTGAATTTATTATTTATTTCACTATTATATCATTGGATCAACTCTATCAACTTAGTCTAACATTTTTTGCATAGGTTTTAACACATAGTTGATCTGGTCAAATTTGTTTATATTTTTTTAGGTCATCTTTAATTTTATATAATTTACTTTTTTGCATACAAGTTTTTAGACTTAGTCATATTAGTTGACAATGTTAGCAAGTTAAAAACATTAATCTAGATGACATAGTATAAAAATAGTAATTTAAAATTGTTAAATCATCAGGTTCATTCTAACCAACTTAGTCATTTATTTCCTTCATTTTAGTCCTATTTTTCATAGTATTTAGTTTTATAAAACTATAAACCTATAGTAAATTAATTTGATTGAATCATCTTAGTCATATAGTTTCTTCTTGCTTAGGAAACTTAGTTGACTTATTTAACTATGTTTCTTTGGCCTTTTTTTCAATATACATAATCAATCATGTTGATTCTATTTTATACTATTTTCATACTCGATCGACCCAATTGACTCAGTACTCTTCAAAAAAATTAATTAACTCACATTACTACTAATTAAAACATCTTTCATGTTTCTTCCTATTTTATTGGAGTAGAACACATAGTATAGCTATGAAGGTTCAATTTATTGATTTAGCCACATTTTTTTTCTTTTATTCACACACTACCAAATCACAAAATGTCAAAAATCATTAAACTATTCTACCCAATGTTTACCTAATTAGATTTCATCACCAAGGGGGAAGATGAATTAGCTTTATAGTTGAGTATAAATATGTGGTTCATGGTATACATTATCAAATAAATTGACACCCTTATCTTTATAGGATTGTGAAGTAAGGGGATAGGCCCTAATACCAAGTTAGTACCATCACAAATATAGATCCCCTTTAGCCTTAACAAACCTAAAACCAATTTTAGATTACATCTTTCTAGTTCATTTCTAAAGCCAAATTCCCTATCACATTTATTTTTAAATATATAATTTAAAACATATAGGAATGAATGCATAGATTATAATTTATATTTCCAACATTATTACTTGATCTTTGTCAATTGTATGGTGTATTACAAAACTTGTATTGAATCGAATTGGTACAAGTTTTGTGATGTGTGTTGAAAATAGATTAACTACGTTGACCTAGTTACCCATGTGTTTATTTAAATTTATTTATTAATTAACACTAGATCATCTAAAATCATAACTTTCAAAACCTATCTTTACCCTTAAAACATAATCAACCCAGATAATTGTGTCTCATATATTTTTAATTTATATATAACACAGTCATTATATTTAACCTAGTCTCTCAAAGGCTAATATTTTTTCACTTCTAAATAACACATTAATTCTATCCAACCTAATCTCTCATAGATTGGTATTGTTACCCTTCTACAAGACATAATCATCTTAGTCGACCTAGTCTCTCACATGCTAGTCTTCAATGCTTACCCACATAACATAATCAACCCATTCGATTGTATTTTCCTATATATTCATTTGGTTTTCCTTCCAAACTCAATCACCTTAATTAACCCTATACCACTTGGATGATTTATTTATTTATCCTAAAATCCTACTTACCTTATATAGTTTAGTATCTAGCTAAATTTGCTCCAATACTTCACCTTTTCTCTTTAGTCTTATATCCTCGGTCTAAACATCATGAAATCCCATACTAAAATATTTTTGGACAACATTAATCCATTTAGATGATACATGGGTTATTATTTCCTTCCTACCTTAATCACATAAGAAGATGATCACTCTTGGTACACATTCTCTCACCCTTCATCTCTAGACCGAAACATGATTTAAATTACCTAAACTAATGACACAAATTGATCAGATCCATTTCACACTTCTCTCTCCAAATTACCATATTAGACTATAGGGGAAATTAACACAAGATTAACCAATAACCCTATAGTAAATATTTTAAACACCAATAATCATTGACTCAACAACCCATCCCAATACCAATATAGTAAATGTTCCTCTTACCAACCCTAACAATCCACATTTAAACAAAAATAATCCAAATCCACCAATTAACACCACCCAAATTCTCACTCAAATAGTTTAATAAATGCATATTATGCAAACATTCAACAGTTATTAGATGATGTAAATGCAACATCATTTATTAAGAATGAGTGATCAACCTCCTATTCTTTGACCTAAAAATAACCAAATATTTATCCCTCTATCTCTTATATATGCCACAAGAAATATCATTCCCCAACCCCTTATGCACAACAAGATGCTTCAAAATATTTAAAATGAACCTTTAGCTCCATTCATTATTTTTATTGATGTTGGAAATATCTCTTCAACTATTAAATGTGATGGGAATAAAGACCCCACATCTTTTATTAAATAATTTGGTAATCTCTATAAATATTGGATTCAAATAAATACCTTTTATTCCACCAAAATTATAGTTAAAACATTCATAGGTGATGTATTAGAATGGTATAATAAACACCCTCAACATTCCATATGGAAACTAGAGGATTTAATAAATCCTCTAGTAAAATAATTTCAACACAAACACCACTTGGTTGTATTTAAATCCCACTCACTATTTGTCCCAATACCATACATACTAATCTCATGGTCCTTGAGTATCACTATCTTACAACATACTCCAAGGTCACCCATGGACACATTATATGAGGTATATTTCCTCCTCAGGTAGTCAATGTATTAAATTCATCCATAATGGAAAATGATTCAAACATGAGGTTGATCCTAGTCCTTGGAGTATAGAACCACCAAACCCCAAATCTCAATATCAAATTCCAACCATTCCACATAATAAAAATACACATATACATAAATTTGTTAACATGAATCTAGATTTATATGTCACTCTTTATGATTTTGATGATGATGAACCTAAGCACTTACAAAATACTTGTAATAACACTAAATTACCTCCTTACATTTTAGAGTGGCTTCCTAATTATTTACTTTCATGTGGTTGTACCATACCTCTAATTGATGATATCATCATAATTCTTCCTCCTTGCAATACACATGAATATTATTAGACAAAATATTATTTCACATGTGATGAATATAGAGTGGCCAAATTACTTCAGTATCCTTTTACAATGTATGCTTGAAAATTCTTGTCTTAGGTGCATCTAACACTGATTTTTACTTAGAAAAAAATTCATGCACTATTTCCCACACATATGATGATAATTATAGTATGTCACAAGCTTAATCATGAGAACTAGATGTAAAACACTATCAACAAACATCAACCAAAATACATTCCATCAATTATGATATCCATGTCATTCACATATCAACTAATATTGAATCAGAACTTGAAGTTGATGTATTTCCCATTAAGCTTCCACTATTGTACACCTTATGGGTACTTGATCAAATCTCAACTCTAAAAAATTTAGAAACCTCTAACCCTTATAAACTTTATCCACAACCAAAAAACCTACCAACTTGTTTTCCTTATCATGATTCTATAGATACCATTGAGGATAACCACCTCAATGTAATTGAATCTCCATATTCAACACAACCTAACACACATATCACTAGTCTATTTGACTCCACTCAACCTACAATTGAACCTACACCTAAAATTACCTTAAACATTAGAGCCACATATGTACAAAAAATACACTCTAAATATGATTTTAATCATAATAAAACCATTGATATTGAAGTATATGTTAAATAATATGGACTAATACCCATGACCCCTAATGATGAATCTATACTTGAACTACTCCTCGATAGAGAACTTCAACTTCCTAGACAACATCATAAACTTGGAAACTTCACACAAAGCTCCTTAATTTAATTATTTCATTTCTAATGTGGATCCTAATACAAATCTCATTTATTCTCTTCCTCATGCTCCATATTATTTCCAGGATGGAAATGCTATGCTCACTTAAGAAGCCATAAGAATAGAATATGGTACACCAACATGTCCTTGATCTATCACTATCTCTACAGATATCACTCTAACAAAGAATGATAACTTTAGATTATTTTTTTAAAATTATCACAAAACATTTTCTTGGTCATATGAAAATATGACATTTATTTATCCTAAAATTATCATACATAATATCATCACTTACCCATATACAAAACTTGTTAGACAAAAACAACAAAAATTTACACCTAAAATTTATACCTTATTTCACAAAGATATTATTAATTTTTTGGATGCCAAATTCATCAATCCTATTGAATACTCATAATGGGTATCAAAAATCATTATCATTCATTAAAAAATCACTGTGGTTATTTGTATATGCATTTCTTTGTGTAATCTTAACCTAGTATGTCCAATAGATAACTTCCCCTTACCTTAAATAGATGTTATAGTCAATTACATTGATGGATGTGAAATGTTATCACTTATGGATGGTTTCTTAGGCTATAAGCAAATTCACATAGCTCCCAAAGACTAACATAAAATGGGGCACCTATTTTTATGTCAAAATGCCTTTCGGTCTTAAAAATGCTAGAGTAACTTATCAATGTGTAATGAATCACATATTCCATGATTTTATGCACAAGATAATGGAAACTTATGTTGATGATCTCATTTCCAAATCAAAAATTCATACAATGCACCTTAGTGATCTAGCTATCATTTTTAGTTGACTAATCAAATATAAAATTAGACTTAACCCATACAAATGTGTATTTGGATTTACATCTGACAAAGTTTTAGGGTTTTTAGTTTCTCTTTAAGGAATTGATGTCAATATAGCCAAAATAAATTTTATCATTACTGTTGATGTAGTGGATTGCACCCTTGACAGGAAGGTAAGCTCCTATCTTCCACACATCAAAATGGAAACTCCCCTCTTGCCTGTGGGCCTAGTAAAACTGCGGGAAGATTCTCTAGATAAGGGCTATATCCCTTTGATGTATCTCTAAGGTCCTAGATTTAATACTACTAACAATAGAATAAAAAAGGGGGGGGTTGAAAAGAGAGAAGGATGCTAAAAATAGAACCTAAACTAAATGGTGATACAACAAAAAAGTTGATCTACCTAGCTTGAGCATACACTTTCTATCAAGAACAAGCTGATATACACTTCATTCGATATGAGAAACTGTTCTACATAAATGAGCTAGGTTTCTTCTAGAGATATAGGGGGGAAGAACTATCAAAGGTGTTCTGAGACACAATATGGTAACCTATTCACATGTACCTATATTCCTACTATAGACAATTCTAGTAGACCTACAAAAGAAAAAACTTCACAATGCACTAGACATGCTAGAATCATTCTATGAAAGCATAAAGGAAAATGACTTAACATAAAATGAAAACATAGACATATGCGTGAGTGCAAGTTCAAATGGAAGTAAAAACTACTAAGTCTTGATTCAAGGTAAAATCTAGTAGAGTTCTACCTTACAAACCAAGATTTTTTTGGGTAGAGCTTTTCCTTATAGGCTAAGAGATATTTTCTCAAATGAGAGAATACAATATATAGAGAGAGAAGAAGTAAAGGAACCCCTTTGGAAAAAACTTTGGTGCCTTTTTACAAGTTGGCCCATGTGCATTGAGAGCATCAGGAAGAGGAAGTCATTGTTGCTGATATCATCCTTCTAGAAGAGGCCTACTAGAACCACATTGTGTAATCACTAATCTTGACTTTGGCATTCAAACATTAATGTGAAATCATGGGTTACACCTCCTTTTTTTCAAACGAGACTGCTCCTTTCAAATATTCATGCAATTTGTCTACTCATTAATGTAAAGTGAAGAAAATGGGTCATGTCGTTCACTGTTTGCACCCCTTGATGACCACTTGGCCGATACTGTGTCAACTTCTAGAGTAACTCCTTAATTCAACACCTTCTTTTGCCACTTGGACTATTTTGTCTATTTTTTCACTTTGTCTCTTCCTGGCTTTGTCTTTTCTAGCTCATTCAACCCTTTGGGGCTATCTTCCCAACCTTACTAGCTCCTTGGGCTCTACTCTTAGCAGCTCTTCCTTTTGGCTTCAGCCTTTTACTTCCTTTCCTTTGGGATTTTTTCAAAGGTCTTTTTAGTAGCTGAGAGTCCCCCACAATGGTACCTACCCTTTGGGGTCCTTCGGCAGCCTTGCTCCTCAAATCCTTCAAAAAAAATGTCTAAGGGATTTTTTCTTTTATCTTTTTGCACTTACCACTTTCTGTTAGGCTTTTTATTTATCCATTTTCCTATGGCTCTTTCCAAATTTCTTTATACTTATTATCTGAAGAAATTCCTTCGGACAAAAGTTTGAAGGAAATCATTTCCTACTTTTACCTATGTCTTTTTATTGCCACTGGATTTTCTTCTGAAGGATTTCTTTAGACAAAATATCTGAAAGAATTCCTTTAGAAATTTTGTCCAAAGACATTTTGCCTTTTATTTTCCTTCTATCTTTGTCTTGCAAAAAATTTCCTTCAAACAGAAAATATGAAATAATTCTTTACCTTTGTCTTTCTTCCCTTTAAGTGCTTTCCTACCCTCCACAAGGGCTATTTGGCCTCTAAAATTGCCTTTCAAAAAAATCTCAAAGGTCCTTTTGTCACCTAAGTGTTGGGAAATTGTTTCTTTCCTATAGAGTCTATAGAAATTAGCCTGCAGAGTCTGTAGAAACAAGCCTACAGAGTCCATAGAAACAAGCTTGCAGAGTCTATAGAAATAAGCCTGTAGAGTCTATAGAAATCATCCTATAGAGTCTGTAGAAATAAGACTTATGTAAAATCAAAAAATTAATTTGGTTTAAAATAGCAGGGAAATAAGGAGACCAATTTTGGCCTGTAGGACCAAAAATGGTCAACAAATTGGTGACTCCTAGGGGAAGCATGCCTGCTATGCTTAGAAACCAATTGCCTTAAAGTCCATTAGGCATGAATTCAGATTGCAACTTTAAAAAAGTTAGCAATAGCCCCCATAGATCTAAGAATCAATCATGAAGCTTTCACCCCAAACACAAAGGAAAACACACACAAGGATAAAAACACTACTTGTACAAACAACACTTAGGGAAAATAGGGAAAGAAAACTAAAATCAAACTACTATATACAACTAACCAGGTATATTTGCCTCCCTCTTGGATCAAAGGGAAAATTTATTAAGTCCCCTTCCTAGTAAGAAAACTTATAATGCTAGACAAGTGGCTGAATGGAATGGAGACTTGGCGACCTGCTCCTCTTACCTGCCACCTCAATTAGCTTGCATTCGAGTGGATCAGATTCAAACATGCTCCCAACATATATGTACTCTTCTTATTCTTGGAAGCTTGTCAAATGTTGGCTCTTCATGTTGGTGTGTTTCATAAAGAAATTGATGTCTATTGGCTCATCACCATAAGCCCTTTGATGTGCATAGTCCCTTTACAGTGCATCATGGTTTGACTCGTTCCCTTCTACTTCATTGAAGACCCTATCAAACTCATCCTCTACTCCCTCATGGATTTCTTTAAGAAGGGTGACTATTGTGATATCTAAATTGGAATCACAAACTGATTTCTCATCCCATAGAACATCACCCTTTTGTTCAAAGCTCTCTTTTTCAAGGCTTTCCTCAAGATGGACAAGCCTCTCCTTTTCCTGCTCAAGGATCAGATTCTCTAGTTGTTCAAAGACATCCACCTGATCCTCCTCCAACTTAGGCTCCATGGCATAGTCATCCTCCTCATCAAATCAATAAAGAAGTTCATCAAACAAGGGAGGAGAGAGCTCACCATGCTTACTTTCCTCTTCATATTACTGGAACATTAGCATGTATGCATGACTTGCATCTTCTCCATCATTGATGATGTCTTCAATAGGAGCATTTGTGAAGATTTCATCTTCATTCTTGCTCATGATAGCCTCCTGGGTAGCTACAATTTGGATATTCTCTTCTTCACTTGCTTCTTTCAAAATAGGTTCCTCTCTAACAAGAGATGAAGTGGAAGGCTGAAGATTAAACCCATGTGGAAGAAGAGGCAGTCCCTGAGCTAGAATTAAATGATTCTCCTCCTTCCATTTGGCTACTAATTCATCTATATCAGATGTGGCCTGATATCTTTCTTGGAGGTGTGTAGATGGGGTGTGTTTAGACATGGAATCTACTATTTTGTCTGAACCATCCATCACACGTTGGCTGAGGAATCTCATTCTGGACTCCAACTCTATAATTAGCCTATCTATATCTTCTTGAAAGACCCTTTCTTAGAGGTCACAAGCATCATCATGATGAGTAATAGTAGCTTCATCTTCTTCAAGGTTTTGAGCAAAACCTTTCTCTTCCTTCTTCCCCCATGATTCCACTATTTGCTTCCAACTCATGACCTCAGAATTGGAATTTTCCCTTATTGTTGAAGGGCAACTAGGAGAGATGCTTGAGTTGATTCCATGAACACCTTGAGCTTGATCATAGTTAAATGAAGGAATAAAAGGCCTATTATGCTGAGAAATTAGATTATACATACAAAAAAATGTGATTTCTTGATGGCACTTGGACTGCTTAACCAACTGATTCAACTCAAAGTCACCATTGGTGTTGATGAAAAAGCCTCCAAAGGCTAGTTGGTTGAAGAACACACCAAAATTATTCAACTTTTTGGACAAAAACTAGTTGGTCCCACCAGGCGTGCCAAAAACTATTGATGTAGTAGATTGCACCCTTGATAGGAGGCTAAGCTCCTATCTTCCATGCGTCAAAATGGAAAATCCCTCTTGCCTGTGGGCCTAGCAAAACTAGGGGAAGAGTCTCTAGATAAGGGCTAGCTCCTTTTGATGTATCTCTGAGGTCCTAGATTTCCTACTGCTAATAATAAAATAAAAAAGGGGGTGGTTGAAAAGAGAGAAGGATGCTGAAAATAGAACCTAAAATAAATGGTGATACACCAAAAAAGTTGATCTACCTAGCTTGAACATACACTTTCTATCAAAAACAAGTTGATATACACTTCATTAGATATGAGAAACTCTTCTACATCAGTGAGCTAGGGGTATTATAGAGATATAGGGAGGAAGAACTATCAAAGGTATTTTGAGACACACTATGGCAACCTATTCACATGCACCTATATTCCTACTGTAGACACTTCTGGTAGACCTGCAAAAGAAGAAACTTCACAATGCACTAGACATGTTGGAATCATTCTATGAAAGCATAAAGGAAAATGACTTAACATAAAATGAAAACATAGACATATGCATTAGTGCAAGTTCAAATGGAGGTAAAAACTACTAAGTCTTGATTCAAGATAAAATCTGACAGAGTTCCACCTTACAAACGAAGAGATTTTTGGGTAGAGCTCTACCTTACAAGCTAAGAGATATTTTATCAAATGAGATATTACAATATATAGAGAGAAAAGAATTAAAGGTTCCACTTTAGAAAAGACATTGGCACCTTTTTACAAGTTGGCCCATGTGCATTGAGAACATCAAGAATAGGAAGTCGTTATTGTCGATATCATCCTTCTAGAAGAGGCCTACTAGAACCATGTTATGTAATCATCGGTCTTGACTTTGGCATTCAAACATTAATGTGAAAGCATGGGTCATGCCTCCTTTTTAGCAAATAAGACTGCTCCTTCTAGATATTCATGTGATTTTTTGTTCATTAATGTAAAATGAAGAAAATGGGTTGTGCCATTCACTATTTGTGCTCCTTGATGACCACTTGGCTGATATTGTGTCAACTATTGGAGTAACTCCTTGAGTTGACACCTTCCTTTGCCACTTAGACTATTTTTTCCATTTCTGCACTTCATCTCTTCCTAGCTTTGTCTTTTCTAGCTCCTTTAGCCCTTGGGGGCTATCTTCCCAGCCTTACTGGCTCTTTGGGCTCTTCTCTCAATGGCTCTTCCTTTTGGCTTTAGCCTTTTACTTCCTTTCCTTCAGGCTTTTGTCAAAGGTATTTTTGGCAGCTAAGAGTCCCCTATAAGGGCACCTACCCTTTGGGATCCTTTATCAACCTTGCTCATCAAATCCTTCAGACAAAATGTCTGAAGGATTTTTTATTTTATCTTTTCCCGCTTACCACTTTCTGTCAGGATTTTCTTTAGGCCATTTTCCCATGACTCTTTCCAAATTTATTCAAAAAATTTGTCTGAAGGAATTCCTTCAGACAAAAGTCATAAGGAAATCATTTCCTACTTTTGCCTTAGTCTTTTTATTGCTGTGAGATTTTATTTCAAAGAATTTATTCAAAAAAAATATCCAAAGGAATTCCTTCAGACATTTTGTCCAAAGAAATTCTGTCTTTGCTTTTCCTTCTATCTTTGCCTTACAAAAATTTGCTTTAGATAGAAAGTCTAAAGGAATTCTTTGCCTTTGTCTTTCTTCCCTTTAAGTGCTTTCCTACCCTTCGCAAGGGCTGTTTGGCCTCTAAAATTGCCTTTCTAAAAAGTTTCAAAGGTCCTTTTGTCGCCTAAGTGTTGGGAACTTGTTTCTTTCTTGCAATCCATAGAAATTAGCCTACAGAGTCTATAGAAACAAGCCTACAGAGTCCATAGAAATAATCCTACAGAGTCTATAGAAACAAGCTTGCAAAGTCTGTAGAAACAAGCCTGCAGAGTCTATAGAAATCAATCTGTAGGGTCCATAGAAATCAGCTTGTAGAGTCTATAGAAATCAGCCTACAAAGTCCGTAGAAACAAGACTTTAGCAAAATCAAAAAATTGAAATAGCTTAGAATAGCAGGGAAAGAAGGAGATTGATTTTGGCCTATAAGACCAAAAATGGTCAATAATTACCATGCATATTCCTTGATCCATCCAAACATACACACTTACCTTGGAAAACATCAAGTAATTCAATTGTTCATCCCAAAAATGGCTTACCATATATACTCTATCAATTCATGTTTCAAAAAAGTTAATGCTCTAGAATAGACATATTCTTTCCAAAAATATTTTGATAATATTAGATAATCTCTACTCTATCTTCCTAATCTTCATCACCTTAAATCAACCATCCCTTAATCTTATATACCTCTTATATCCCCATATTTGTTAGGGTAATGCTTACCCAATAGGATGATACTAGTAGAGAGTATATTCAAGGGAAAATGAAGCTGATCTATAAGTTAATCCTAGCTCTAAGATGATAAATCACACTCACTCTTTCTTTTTTTAGTATATAGAAAATTAGTGTCATGACCAAGATGGATCTTTTAGACCTAAGCAAGGTATCCCTTATCAACATAATATCACTAGAGAGTGTTCCAAATCCTCTAGTTAGGAAACACCATGCAATAACCCTATCTAGGTCATGTGTTTTATTATTCACAAAGTAAATGATGAAGTAAATTTAAATATAAGCTAGTGATCACCAAAGCTTGTGGCATAAAATGGGGGTAATAAACATAAAAGTAAACATGCATAGAATATATATAATCAATTAAATCTAGATGAAATCTTAATGCATGGAGAGAAACATATAAGTTAACAAATTCAAATATGTCTACTTTAACAAGGAGAAGAAAGAGTTAGGAATACTTACCTTTGAAGACAAAACTACTAAGCTTTAATCTCTCCCTTAGACAAGTTACTTTGTAAGATTTTGTTGTGGTATGTAAGGATAATAAGGATATGTCAACTCTAGGCTACAAAACTTCTCCTCTGCATCCAAAAGACTTCTCCACAAAACAAGATTCATGTCTCTAAGTGTAGTATTAAAACACTAAGCAAGGCTCCTCAATTATAATGGTGGATAAGTAGAAGTGAAAATAATTACTAAACACTTCATCTCTTTCTAATAAATGGTGAAAATATGTGTATATATATCTAGATCTAACCCTAAACCTTTCTAAAGGTTTAACCAATAGAGTTAAATTAATCAAACCTATATCATCAATTAATAAAATCAAGTTAAGTCTTAGAATGGGTTAGCCAAGGCTGGATAACTCCCATAATATGCTAAAATATTTTAAGTGTAGGTTCAACCTAAGTTGAATTTGTTTGATAAATGTTAATAAGAGTATTTGACTTAGTATGGGTTGTTTAAGGTGGTGAATTACTTGGAGGAGTGTAAACGAGGTGTCAAATCTTAGGGAAGTATATAGGATAGGTTTGTTTTAGTTGAAAATTATGGTATAGGAGACAACAATATTTTGAAGCCTCAATGGTATACCCACCCCTTTCCTAGTTCACCCTTTAAGGCAATCACTAAGAAACATTGAGACTTGACAAGTTCCTACAAGAGAGAAAACATAGATAATTGATAAAGTTGTAAAATTATATGTGTATATATATGCCCCACTTGAATCTCATAACATGTCACTCAGGTGTAACATGGGATGTCGCTTCAAGAAAAGAATATAGGAACACACAATGATGAAGCTAAATAAATTATAGTTAAAATCAAATAAGATAAATGAAAGAATAAAATTAAAAAATAAATATATTTACTTAACTTAGTGATATAGAAGGGGAAGGAAGTGAGAATAATGTGAAGGTGTCCAACATAAATAACATTAGCTGAACTTGTAAAAATAAGCAAATAATAAATTTGTTTAAAATATATACATGTAATATGTGAAAAGATTTTCTACAAAGTTAGGATTCCAGAACATCTTGTAATTTGAAAAAAAAATAGTATAAACAAAGTTATGGTAAAAAAATAGAATCTAATTATAAATAATTGATAGGTAAATAATTATTAATAGTAAATATAAATAGGATGAAAATTAATTCATTTGTTATTTTACTATTCTAAGAAAATATTGCTCTAAGAGACCCACTTTGACCTTATAGATGATAGCTACAACATGGAGGATGCCTAATAGTTATGGTGGGTGTAGCTTAGGTAAGTGAAGCATTAATTTCATTTTTTTGAGTAATTTTATTTTAAAGTAATATACAAATTGGAAAATATATACTATGTGAAATGTAGATACCAAAAATGACTCTAAGAAATTTTTAGGTAAACTAGGAGTAAGACAGGATAGTGGGTAGGAAAGAATTGGACCAATAAATGCCTAAGGCATTTATGATAAATGGTTAAAAATTAACTAAAAATTAAGAATAGAGTCAACCATGCTGACTTAGTTAGAAAGGAGGAGATAAATCAAGGTGGATTAATATGTAGTATAGGGTCGATTTAGTACATTGGGGGTGGTCAACTATGTAGTACATAGTTGATCCAATAAGTAAAGTGGATTTAACAGACAACACATAGTAGGTGGTTGATACAATCTATTAAATTAGGCTAAAATCATGGTAGAGGTATGATATAATATAAAAAATATATGAAACTTCTGATTTATAATAAAAAAGGTTGATTGTGTTTGCAATAATGGGCCAAGTGTGTAGTATAGGATCAACTTAGTATGGAAAAGAGGTGACAGGGCTAATTTAGTATCAAAAGGTCCAATTATGTAGGAAAAATTATAAATAAAAAAAAATTGGATGAGTAAGTGGTTAATTTATAGTTATTTTATACCATTTAATAATGTATTTTATGATTATTACATCAAGATATAATACATTCTTTGTTGTTTGATATTTTACAAAGGCAAAATAGATTTTAGTGCCTGGTTGATGTATCATGTTTACCAAATTTATTAGAGTGACTATCAGACATGGATCAAGCTTAGCTAGTTACCTTAGTATTGTTGGATATTTTTCAATGATGTCATGGTTATGTCATAAAGGTTTCCAGATGATTGGATGAAGTGCCTTGATAGTCTAAGTGATAAAGTGTGTAATGTGTTTGTCCTAGTATGCTTAAAGTTGGCTTGGTTGATCTTTAGTTTTGACATGCTTAGGGATGGTTAGGGATAAGTATGGTTATTTTAGGATGTGAAATAGGTCCCATAAGAGGTATTATATGTTTTTAGTTCTTTTGTGCATAAGTGGAATTCATCTGGTAGTCCATAGTTTTCATCTAGACATTTTGGTCGAGTGGTAGAGAAATCAGAGTGATCAGATTGATGATGTTAGAATTCACACATATGGATGAGTCAAGAGGAATTTGATATATGGATTTAATAAAATTAGTCTCAAGCTTCTATTTTACAAGTTTAAAGTCATGAAATTAAGTGTAATCAAATATATGTGGGTACAAAGTTAGCTTCTCAGATAGAGTTCAGTAAGTTCCTATACTTACCCAAATTTACATAGGGGTTCAATCAAAGCCAAGTAAACATATTGATGTAATCATATTTAACATGCATGAAGGTTCCAAGTATAAATGGTCACATGGGTTTTTTATTTTTATTCCTAGTTTTTATGTGCCAGTTTTTAGGTCATGCGATGTAACCCATTAAAGGATATGCATGTGTAAGGTTGGGCTCCCAAGAATTTTGATAGTGTTTTCTAAGTTAAAATAGAGCTAAGTAGTTTATTGATGTCATATCTCTCATATGTGAAGTTTTTAAGAGTATATTTATATATTAAGGTACTATAATATGTGATAATATCTTATGTACTATATTTTAGGTCATGCAACTAAGCACAACAAAAGTTATGCAAGTGCAAAGTTGGCCTCCTAAGCAATTTTTAACATAGTTGGCTCTATGGTAGAAAATTTTGAGAAGGCATTTTATGGTCATATATCTCACTCAAAGGTTTTTTAAGCAATGAATAATCATTAATTCATGAATATTTCAATTTTTAGATTTTGGTTTTGGCAAATTATTAGGGTCAACAAATGGGACCAGATCACCAAAATTTTAAGGATATATTATTTTAGGGGTTAGCTCACCAACCTTTTATGGAATTATATTTGAAAATAGTTTAATTTTACATATATATACCCCTTGATCCTAATATCAAACAACAAAGTACTTTCAAACCCTGATTAACTAGACAACATAGTTGAATGACCATGCTAAATGACAATGTCAATCAATGCTATCAAACCAAGAAAAGAATAAGGAAACCAAAATTTCAAACCTTGAAAGACAAGAAATAAATGTACGAAAAAACCCTGACATATACACCTTTTAATTAGGAATTGGTGAAAATATATTTAGTAACCATGTCATGGATCCACTGGATAGCTTCATAATGCATACGAAAACATATGAACTAGCCAAAAAAATGGTTCACATTAAAATGATGAAACCCTTGGTGACATAACAATTGAACCCATGTAATATTTCAATTTTTATGTTAGCAATAGTTGTATATTTTTCAATGATTAATCATTGTGAAATTTCAACATTCTAGACCATCTTTTTGGTTATCCCATATGCTATAAATGGATTCTAAAGTGTGAAGCTTGAGGCTTGAGGGTATAAAACTAGTAGTAGACTGACCACACTTGTAACTCATTTAAAAAGACCAACTACACTTACACAACACTCATTGCAGAGCCAAACAATATATTTGAGTGATAGAGTTAGGTGGTAGAGTTAGAAGGCTTGGCTGGTAGTAAATCCAAATAACTCTAAGCTTGATAGAGTTGACCAACTCTAAAAATGAGAAATTTGAGCATATCTACCTATAAGAGAGCTAAGTGGATCTGCCCATGGAAGATCCAAATGGCTACTAGTGGTAAAGACAAACATAACACAACAATTTGGCTCTACCATGGGTACAACCATTTAGTTATACCATTGGTAGATCTATTTATCTCTCCCACTAAGATGTTCAACTTTATTGTAGGAAGAGTTGTTCAACTCTAAAATGGATAGATCCATTCAACTCTCTCATTGATAGATTTGTTTAGCTCTACAAAGGGCAAAGCCATTTGATTCTATTATGGGGCTCAAATAGCTTAGCCAGAACTGACCCACACTAAACAATACCACCTAAATATATTTGGTGGAATGGATTGATAAGACCTTTAAATTAACCTAAGAAAATTATCTCCTAGAATGTCGAATTGGATGAAATTTTGAACATGTCAATTCACCAAGGCTAAGAATAAGATTTTCCTAAATGAATCTAAAGGGGTTTAATATATTGCCTCTTAAAATGAACCCTATCTCTTTCATGTGAAGGTTTTAAGATTAGTTTAATATATGGTTGGATTTTATTTTAAAATTTGATCATATGGTCCAAATTTTAGATCATGTGTTTAAGTGCAGAAGAAGTTATTGAGGTTTAAAGTTGGCTACTTAGACATATTGTAATGGTCCCCATACTTGGTCAGTTTTGCACAAGGTAATATTTAATCAAGTATAAAAGATATTTACGATGCACTTTTTCTCCAAGATGTCAATAAAAAATGAGATGGTAGGAATTTCTCAAGGTTTAATGTTGAGCAAAGATAAATGATAAGGATCTAATGATTCACATTTTATCATGCATTTGAGATCAACAAAACATAGAAAGTCAAAGTGGTTAACCTATTTAAAGTTTAACAACATAAAATTTCAAGATCCTTAAAATAAGATCAATAAATCAAAAATGGCTAAGCTGAGTGAGGACATGATATGATATCAAAGTGGTTGAGGTTTAACTATGACCGTTGGCATTTGAATATTTGAATTTGCAAAGGGAAAAACTAGAGATCTATATTTTGATTATAAATTTTGATCTAAGATGAATTTATTGATGGAGTAAAAAGGAAATTTGAAGAGGAATCCATGTAACATCCATATAAATTGGCTATAAATTTTGAATGTTTTTATAGGAAAATTTATTGATCTCCAAATTTGACTATGTATTTGAATGTGTTCTATAAGTAACACTAAAAGAATAATTGAGTTTATTTTGATGTTGTTCAAATGTTTATTGATGAATTATCTATTAGAGAGTATTTTAAACTCCATCAGAGTGGTTTGTGTGTATTTTAGATGTTTGAACAACTCATATTTATTTTGAAAAAAGGCTAATAAGTTGAATGTGTATTTGTTCATGATGTTCTTGTGTACAAGGCTAATGTATGAGTAGATTGTGCATATACAAAGGTGAGTAAAATTAAATTTAATAATTTCAAGATTTTTAAGGGGTTATTTAAAGTTGACCTATGTGTTTGGATAAGGATTGTGTTCTTAATTTATTCAATTAATTTCTAAAGAAATGAATAGGTCTCAATGAGACCTATAAAGGCTAGTAAGGCCTATTTGAAAGGTGTAGCTACTTAAGTGTGACCCATATATGATATAGATGACCTTAAGGAATGTATTGAGCCATGTATTTATATAAAATAAGCCTTAAGGGTTAAGTCAAGTCTAATAGATAACCAAGAAATTGATAATCATGAATTATTTATAAATAATGAAACCAAAGGAGATGGTTTCTAGGCTTGTGAGAGTGGATTAAGAGAAAATAATGAAGGAAAGAATAGAGGTAGTGTGACCAATGGATGAATTTATGAGATAAGTTGATTTAATACAATGTGTATGACTTGTAAGTCATAATTATGATGATAGAATAATACTCTTGTATTTTGAGGATGAGTGAAGTGTAAAGAGATCCAAAAGGTGACTTTGGATGCATTATGAGTGTGTGAAGAAGTAAAGGAGATTGTGTCATCATAGGTCCATCATTAGGTTTAGAAGACATCAGTTCAAAGTTAGAGGTTTTTATATCAAAAGAGGGTTAAAAGGACTTGATCATCCTTAGTGGAAGGTGCTTCTTGTGGAACATGTGTTTCACTAAGACCTTTGGTCAAATAGACTTGATCAAGGTTATAAGTTAGAAGGACTTGAATAAATAGGTGGTCAGAAGGACTTGATCATATTAGGGTAGGTGATCCTTATGGAAAAACTATTTCACTAATGTCCTTAGGTCAAAAGGACTTGACCAAGGTTTTTAGTTAGAAGGACTTGACTAGTCTCATGTTTATGATAATCTTATAGGACAATAATCCATGTGTTTGTAGGATTGAGAGTCAGTTTTATTCTCCAAGAGGGTTTCCCATGTAGATCTTATGTTTTATATGTGATCTTGTTTTATCCTTCTGGTTCACTACTATGAATGATCTATATGCTTCATGAATGATTATATTGAATGCTTAAGTATTTGAAGGGTTTGGAAATTGACTTGAATTGTTTAACACCATTGATTCACACCCCCTCTTAGTAGATTGTACCTATAACAGGGATTTTGAGGAATCATGGAGATGAAGATGATCCCAATTAGTATTGATCTATTCATCATGTTCTTAGGAGAATAGGAGGGATTGACCAACATTTTTTAATGAGAAGTAGAAGGGGATACCATAGAGGTGGGAATAATTTTGGAGGATGTCCATGACTTGCTTCAACTTCCCATTATCAATAATTTAGTTATATTTAATCCACCAAAGATGGATGATGAGAGGCAAGCCCTATCCCATTAGATGACAGACTCAGGTAAGATTTATTGAAGGTTATAAGTTAGTCTATTTGATGTGTATATCTCAACCATTCCATAAATTTTTAAGGCATTAATAAGACTTGTGATAACACATGTGTAGTGGCACAAGTTATATGGGAAGGTACCCTTATACACAATAGCCTTGTGTTAGTCCATCATAGAGTAGGGTGCATTTTATGATTTAGGCTCTATTATTTGGGTATTATTCATGCATGATATATATGGAATGTTGACTTGGGGTAGAATATGATTGGACCCATTATTTTTTTGAGTGTGTGTGTGTATAATATCAGGTTAGGTCCTTTGGTAAAGCCTTGATAGCTTGAAGGTGATCCACGGTACAATGTCTAGTTAGAATGTACAAGGTGTTTTCTCTACTAACCAAACACAAATGTTCAATAGATCTAATTATGAATTTTGGAGTGCTAGGATGAGGACATACATTACGTCCCTAGGGTTTCATGTATGGAAATTTATTTTTTATGGTTATGTTACTCCTATTATTCTTCCATCTAGTTTTGTAGATAAGATGTTGTTTGAGAACAATTCTAAGGCAATGAATGCCATCACTTGTGGTCTTATAGAGTCTGAGTTCACCAAATTAATCCATTAAACATTTTCCAAGGATACATGGGATAAATTTAATACTATTTTTGAAGGATATTCAAAGGTTAAGTTGGAAAATTTATAGACTCATCGAAGACAATTTGAGATTCTCAAGATGAAAGAAGAAGATTATGTTACATCCTTTTTGCATAGAGTTGATGAGATTATGAACACTATCAAAGATCTTAGAGAAAATATTGAAGAGAATACTATAGTACAAAAGGTATTAAGATATATCTCTTTCAAGTTTGATTCAAAAATGTGTACTATAGAATAAAGTCATGATCTTAATCATTTAAAGATTGATCAATTGTATGACATCCATATTACCTATGAGATGAAAGCAATGAAGATATACCACTAGATAAGGAATTAAAATTCAAGACTAAACTAAATATAAATAAGAATTTCCAAAGTAAGAAACTAAAGGAGGATGGCATATCTTATATTGATGAAGATGAACTATTTTTTTTTTTCATAAAAAATTTGAAAATAGTTTAGGCAAGTAAAAGGGTAAGCTACCCTTAAAATGATTTAATTTTGGAGAGGTAGGAATTTTTTTTATTAATTTCCCTCATAATAATAATAAGGATGATGATGAAGATCATGGTGAAGACCAATATGAAGACAATAAGATATATGGGTCTGATAAGAGGAAGAAAGGATTTAGAAAGTATGACAACAAGAAGAAGTCCTTCAAGAACAAGAAGAGAATCTACACTAATAAATATTATAGCTCATTAGATGAGATGGAATATAGTGACTCAGAGTTTGATCATGAATGTGATGGTCCTATTGAATATGAAGCCCTCTTCATTGTTGAGGAAGGAATTTATTCACATCAAAAGGAGTCTACTTGGAGTGATTTAGAGGATGAGAAAGATGAGGTGGATTGTGATACTAAATTAATGAATGCCCTTAAAGAACTGAAGATTGAACAGAATATTAAAAAAAGATGAATTCACAAATCAAGGACATTGAGGGGAAATTTAGTGTGTTTGAGGCAATATTGGTTGAATAATTTAGTGAGCATGGAGGTGTTGTCATGTTTCTTAATTTTAAGTTAGAATATATGTCTATAAATATAAGATCTAAAGATGAAGAATGTTAAAGGTATGTAATTGAAATTGAGTCATGAAAATTTGATTTAGAGAAGACATCTATTAAGGAAAAGTCATTTGTGAGATTTTAAAAAATCTCAAGTGATATAGACAATATTTTGAGTGGTTAAAAGCATGCAAGTGATTAATCTGGCCTTCGATATAGAGAAGAACAATAGAATGCCACTCCAGACAAGATGAATAATAATGTAAACAAGGAAAATCAGACTATGAATAAAAATCATCAGATAAAGAATGAAGGTGCTAGCAGAATGAAGACAAATCAGATTAGACAACCAAATGTCATGAGGTATGCAAACTTCAATGGTTACTTCTATACTTGTAATAAGTCTAGGCATAGAGCTAGAGAATGAAAGAGACCTATTATAAATGAGTTTACATGGAACTATGATGGGGGTCATCATCAAAAATGTTTAATCAAGGTTGAGTATTTCAACTATCATGATGTGGGACACTTTGCTAAGCATTATCTAAATAAGGTAAGGCAAGGTGAGTCTTATTCAAAAGGAGTAGTTTGTTTTAATTGTTATAACATATGACACATTACAATATTTTGTCCATATTAGTTAGGGAAAGTTGATTTTAATTCAATAATAATGGTTCGATACAAGTGTGAATAGATTGGTCACATTGTTAGGTTTTGCAAGAAAAAGCTTACAAGTTAGTGTAAGCTCAATCAAGTTGCTAAAATAAAAGGGAGAAGACAAGTTAATACATGGAAACCAAAGGTGTTAAGTATGATTCATGATGAGACTATAGGTCAAAGTAATCCATTTTATATGGTGGAGAATGTTATAGAAGCTAAAGAATTCCAAGGGCTTTCATTGTATGCTCATGTTGAGAATGAAGAGACCAAGCTCCAAGAAAAGACCAAGGTACTAGTTGATGCTTGTTTTGAGGTGTATATTGATCTAAGTGAACATCCTACTATTATTGAGTAGGTTTATTTTAAATAACAATAGGTTTCAATGCCTAACAATGAGGTTTTTAATTACAATAAATATTCTTTAGTTGAAAATGTATGTCATGAATCTACGTAATCTCCATGTGTTATCAATTCTATCATAAAAGAGAAGGAAAATGTTGTAGTAGAGGAGCAAGTTGTTTCTCTTAAGACTAAGAAGAAGAATAAGGATAATATGGCTTATAGATACAAAAGGATTCTAGTGGTTACTAAGGAGGTGTAGACCACTCCCGGCTTCACTTTGTTTTATGACATTGTGGTGTAGAGGAGGTCTTTATCTATGCTTCGTGAGAGATTTATTTCGGAAGAGAATAAAGTGTTACTATGTATGTAGCATATATAATATTAGAATGGGTGTCTCAAGTGGCATAATGAGTTTGATGGAATCACAAAAATATTTTAGAGTTTAGAAAGGCTTGTGCACATCTTTATGATGTGTTCTAATTATTTTTGTGTCTTGATGATCTTGTTTGTGTTTTTTGGAGGTTCTTGTGTGCTCTCAAGTTTATATTTCTTATTGAAGGTCAAAGCCATGGTATAGGAATTCAAGGTTACCAAAGGTTTGAAGACTCCATTTTTAGTCCAAAAGTATGTGATGGTTGTCTCCATGTGTGCAAGAAGTTTTAGAGGTGGGCATTGACTAGAAGGAAGTTTATTGACTCTATTTGTTTTGAGATTCCAGGGTTTTAGGATTTGTTAGAAAAGTGGGTTACCTTATGATTTAAGGTTTGAGGATTATTAATATATTTAATGGACCAAATGGGTTTTCAAATCAAGATTCATAGAGATCTAAAGGTTCATGGTTTTTAAGTTATTTTTGTTTTTATCAAGATAGAGTCCTAATTGGATAGTAGGTTTTTGAAGGAATTATATTTCATAAGATGAGATAGGTTATGAAAATTGGTGTGATTAAGGGGGAATATGAGAGTGCTCCATATATGGATTTTTAGGAGTTGAATATTTGTATAATAAAAGTTGTGGGCTATGCAAGTTCTAGGTAGGGTTACAAGAAGTCTAGACAGGCCTAGTGTGAATATTTGATGTTTTGATCAGTTTATCTAAAAGAAAAATGAATTATTATTTTAAAGGTGATTTATCATGTTGGTTTAGATTATGTTTCTTATTTGGTGAGTGGCATGAATTTTTGTTGATTTTTCTTGTGGTTGCTTGAGAAAGAGGGCTTATAAGCCTGTGTAGTGGTTCTTCATGATGTGTGAAAATATGAAGATAGTCAAGAGGTCAAATGTCTTAGATATTTTAGGGGGGGTCCCTGTCAGATGTTTTATTGGTGAGTTCAATCTGATTTTAGTATTTTTGTATGTTCTTTCTTCTTTTATTGTAGTGTTTGGTTGAAGAGAGTGTTGGCATAGAGCAAGAGGAAGTTATCAACGTAAAAAGAAGTTGGCTCAAGGTAAGGGGGAGTTTTTAATATCTTTATAAGATATTATTCTCCTGATGGTAGTATTTTTAGGTCCTTAGGATTAGTTGGTGACCACTTTTTCATTGTGTTAAAAGGGGAGAAATTTCCTATGGTGAAAGTACTTGAAGAGAAAGAAGGAAGGTAAGCTATTTATTATTTTATGATGGATGTTGACATCAATGACAAAGGGGGATTTTGTTGGATAGTTTTAAATGATGTCATGGTGATGTAATAGAGGTGTCCAAGTGAATTTATAAAATGCCTTTATAGTCTAAGTGATAATGACAAAGTGTGTAATGTGCTTTTCCTAGTATGTTCAAAGTTGGCTTGGTTGATCTTCAGTTTTGGAATGGTTAGGTGTGCTTAGATATATGTATGATTGTTTAAGGATGTGAAATAGGTCCCATAAGAGTTATTATATGATTTGAGTGATTTTTTTCATAATTGGAATTCATCTAGTAGTTTATAGTTTCCATCTAGACATTTTATTCTAGTGGTAGAGAAATTTAAGTGAGCAAATTCATGATGTTAGTATTTGCACATGTGGATGGGTCAGGGGGAGTTGGTCATATGGTTATGATCACATCAATCACAATTTTATATGTTCTAAGTTTAAAACCATGTGATGAAGTTCAGTCAAATATATGTGAGTGAAAAGTTGGCTTATCAGATAGAATTCACTAAGTTCCTATACTTAGCCAAATTTACAAAGGGGTTCAAATAGATCTAAGTAGGCATATTGATGTAATCATATTTTACATGCATGGAGGTATTAGGTGGAAATTGTCACATAGTTTTTTTTCCTAGTTTCTATGTTCTAAATTTTAGGTCATGCAATGTATCACGATAAAAGTTATGCATGTGCAAAGTTGGGCTCCTAGGTATTTTGATAGTGTTTTCTAAATTCAAACAGAGCCAAGTAAGTAGTTTGTTGATGTAATATATCTCATTTTTGAAGGTTTAAAGATAATATTGATATATGTATATAATCCTTTATTTTATAATATTTTATTCATTATATTTCAAGTCATGTGACTAAGCACAATAAACATTATGCAAGTGTAAAGTTAGCCTCCCAAACAATTTTTGACATAGTTGGCTCTATTGCAAATTTTTTTAAGAAGGCATTATAATGGAGATATATCTCACTCATATGAATGTTTCAAAACAATTTTGATCTATGGTTGAATTCTCTTTTCAAATTTGATCATATGGTCTAAATTTTAGATTATGTGTCTAAGCATAAGAGAAGTTATTGAGGTTCAAAGTTGGTTACTTAGATAGATTTCAATAGTCTCCATACTTGGTCAATTTTGCACAAGGTAATATTTGAGATAATATTAAAGAGATAGATGATGCAAATTTTATCCAAGATGTTAGGAATTATTAAGATGGTAGGAAGTGATCAAGCTTTAACACTGAGCAAAGATAAAATATAAGGATCTAATGGTTCACATTTTATCATGTGTTTGAGATCAAGAGAGTGTAGTAAGTCAAAATGGTCAACCTATTCAAAGTTTAAAGTTGTTAAATTTTTATCTCATTAAAATAATATGATTGGATCATGTTTGTCTAGATTGAGTAAGTACATGAGATGATAGCAAAGTGGTATAGGTTTAACTGTGACCATTGGTATTTGAATATTTAGATTTGCAAAGGAAATACCTAGAGCTCTATATTTTGATTATTGTTTTTGATCAAGGATGAATTTATTGATGGAGTAAAAATAAAATTTGAATAGGAATTCATGGTGCATCTAGATATCTTATTTATAATGTCTTAATTTTTTTATAATCAAATTTATTAAGCTCCAAAGCTGACTATATTTGACTATGTTCTGTAAGTAACCCAAGAAGGATAATTGAGCCTATTTTGATGTTGTTCAGATGCTTCTTGATGAATTAGATATTGGTGAGTATTATATAATCCATTAGAGTGGTTTGTGTATATTTATAAATTTTTAAAAACTCATATTTAGTATGAATAGAGGCTAATAAGTTGATTGTGTGTTCATTCAATATGTTCTTGTGTATAAGGCTAATGTTTGAGCAGATTGTGCATTTGTAGAGCTAAGAAAAATTGACTATAATAATTTGAGGATGTAAAAGGGGTAATTTTTATTGGACCTATGTCTTTGGAAAAGGTTTTGTGTTCTTAATTTTCTCAATTAAGTTCTAAATAAGTCAATAGGTCTCCATAAGACCTATAAGGGTTAGTAAGGCCCATTTAAAAGGCATAGCTACTTAAGTGTGACCCATATATGCTATGGTAAACCTCGAGGTATGTATTAAGCCATGTATTTATCTGAAAGAAGCCTTAAGGGTTAACTCAAATCTAATGTCCAACTAAGAAATTGATAATCATGAAGCCTCTATAAATAGTGAAACTAAAGGAGATGGTTTTTAGGCTTGTAAAAGTGGAGTAAGAGCAAAGATCAAAGGAAAGATGATAGGTCATGTGCCCAATGGATGAGTTTATGAATTGAGTAGATTTAGTACTATGTGTATGACATATAGGTCATAATTTTGATGATGAAATAGTGCTCTTATAAGTTGAGGATGAGAAAAATGTAAAGTGATCTGAAAGGTAGATTTGGATGCATTGTGAGTGTGCGAAGAAGTAAAGGAGGTTGTGTTATCAAAGGTCCATTATCAATTGTAGAAGACATCAATTCAAAGTTGGGGTATTCACATCAAAGGAGGTTCAAAATTAATTGATCATCCTTAGGGAAAGGTACTTCTTAGGGAATAGGAGTTTCACTAAAGAAATTTGGTGAGAAGGATTTGATCAAGGTTCTAGGTTAGAAGGACTTGACTAAATAGGTGGTCAAAAGGACTTGATCATCTTAGGGTCAAGTGCTCCTTATGGAAAAGTTGTTTCACTAAATGCCTTAGGTTAGAAGGACTTGACCAAGGTTATTGGTTAGAAGGACTTGACAAGTCTCATGTTTGTGATCATCTTATAAGATAGTAATCCATGTGTTTCTAGGCTTGAAAGTGGGTTTTATTCCCGATGTAAATATTTTGTTGTCTATGTGATATTGATTTATCATTCTTGTTCACTTTTATGAATGATCTTTATGCTTCATAAATGATTGTATTGAATGCTTAAGTATTTAAAGGATTTGGAAATTGAATTGAGTTATTTGCTACCACTAATTCACCCCCACTCTCAGTGGATTGTACCTCTAATAGGAATTTGGAGGCATCATGGATATGAGGATGATCTCACTTAGTATTTATCTATTCATCATGTTCCTAAGATAATAGGAGGGACTAACCAACACTTTTTGGTGGGAAGTAGAAGGAGATACCATAGAGGCAGGCATCATTTTGGAGGATGTCCATGACTTTCTAAGACTTCCCATTATCTATAATTTGGTTAAATGTGATGAAAAAGAGATGGAGGATGAGAGGTGATCCCTATCTCATTGGATGATAGACTCATATAGGATTTATCTAGTCTTACAGGTTAGTTTATTTGATGTGTATATCTCAACCATTCCATAAATATGTAAGGCCTTGATATGACTTATGATAACACATATGTTGTGGCACAAGTCATATGGGAAGGTGCTCATGTACATAGTAGTCTTATGTTAGTCCATCTTATAGTAAGGTACATTTTATTATTTAGGCTATATAATTTGGGTATAACTCATGAATGATATGTATGGGATGTTGACCTAGGGGTAAAATATGATTGGACCCATTATTTTGTTGAGTATGTGTATATATAATAAATTACCTATGTATTAGTCGACTGGGTTACCCCATGCAATTAATGATAACCTACCTCATGTGGTATGATGGGGGAATGATCATATAGTGTGTATCATGCCTCATGTCTTAGATTTATATTTTATGATAAGTGGTAGATAGTATGGTAGCCTTACACTAATATTGATGTCATATGGTCAACTTGGGTGACTATTGATATTGGTTTACCATGTGTTTGGATCACAAGACACCATAACTCATGGGTGAAGCTATATTCAATAGCTCATGTACCTGAGTATATATTAGTTCCTTCTTATTGGGCATGACATACTAAAGAGCTGAGAGGGAGAGGATGTGTGACGAGTGTCATCTAACTCCTCATTTAACCAATATTTAATTGGTGTCTTATCAACCAAGGCCAGTGTCCAAAGCTATCTATAGTAAGGTATGGGATGGTAGATCTAGAAGTCTACTTATGGGGGTGCTTACTAATCCTATTCTAACTTTGACTAAACTAATTGATTCATGCTTTTGTTAAAAAAGAAAGAAATCAGATCAATCCACTCTTTTGTTGGAAATAAAATATCACACTCATATTTTATGTTTGTAAGGAAAATAAATTCACACTCCTACTTATGAAAGGAAATTTACTTCACACTTTTGCTGTAAAAGAAAAGATACTTTGCATAAAAAAGAAATGAAATAAGAAAATGCTCTTTTTAAACTATGAATTTGTTTTGATATTTTTATAAATAAATGCAAATAGAAACAAGATTATAACTAATAAAATAGAACATAAATACCGTACATAGTTCCTGGTTCAAAGAAGAGTGGGCCCTTGCTCCTCTCAGACTCAGGAACAAAGATTAATCAGTGCTGGAAACTTGAAGTATTAATTCATAGAAATGAAATAATTACAATCTGATTGAAACCTATATGCTTATCTAATTCTTGATGCTCTATATTCTCTATCTCTTCTATTTTTCCTCCTCTTTTATATAGTAAAAAATCTTACACTTTATACTAATACAATCAACTCAAAATAGGATGCAAAAGAATATGACTTCTGGTCAATCCCTTCATCCAGAGATTGGATTTGCAAGAGATCCAATTATTTTGATGAAATAAATATCGTATCCTATAACAGTCTTAAAATTTGATTATATACAAATCTATCAAAAGTAGTTCCTTCAAAATAGTAAGCAATTATTTTCCTTATGTCATTCCAACTGGAATGGTTCTTTCTTATCCTATTTGGTCTCCAACTTCCCATTATCCTTACAGAATTCTCAGTATTGACCCTATGGAGTCCATAGAAATGAGCCTACAAAGTCCATAGAAATAAGCCTACAGAGTTCATAGAAATGAGCCTATGGAGTCCATATAAATAAGCCTATAGAGTCTATATAAACAAGCTTATGGAGTTTGTAGAAATAAGCCTGTAGAGTCCATAGAAACAAGCCTACTGAGTCTATAGTTCTACTAGATGGAAATCAAAATGGAATGTTCACTGTACATCTCTAGTGTCTTCTTCTTGAGCATTCTTCACAAAAAATATCACTAAAACATGTTATATATTAGACAATAATGACAAAGTAAAGATTAAGTCATTGGTTTAATATAAACAAGATAAATATCTATTTTTCGTGTAATAGCTATCTAAGAATCTAAGATATGTATAAGATAATATCCTTCAAGAGATGATTTTAAGGAAATAACATGTCAATAATGAGCCATATTTTGAGTTCATCATCTCCCCCAAGCTTTATCTTTTGCAAGTCCCATTTCAAACATGTATTAGCATTCATAGCTCTAGATTCTACTTTCTACACTCTGACTCAAATCAAATTCATCAAACTTATATGTTATGTGTCTATCTAAATTGCTAGTAAATCCCTAATGTGTTTGAATCATCTATTTCCATATACTGAGTTGTTATTCTAATTATGGAGCCCAACTTTACCATCCTAGAATAGGTATGATCAACAAAGGAGGTCTGTATCTCATGCCAATCCATTTTTGTTTTCCCCTAGAGTTGATTACCTCTATTAAAATTTCCATAATAGAGGATGCTCTCCTCATACTCCATCTTAAGTTATTTGATGACATGACTTCTCACCTTTTAAGAGACACTGTAAGTTGGTCCCATCTGTTTACACCTGCAGTCACTATTGAATCAAAATTTTGTCTTGAAAAAAAATTGAAAGAAATAGTACAATCATATAGAGACTATAAATAATGTGTTTTAACCTCATCATTTAACAAAGCATAGTGAAAATTTTATTTAATCAATCTAGGAATAGGAAAGGTTGGTCTAACACATAATCCTGTAGTCTTAGCATGATTTGTATAGTCCTCAAATTTGCCTTTCCATGTTATCTAATTTTTGAATGTAGAATGTAATGCTCTCAATTGAACTTATCCTACATGAATATTTATAAAAAATTATTTTGCTCATGATCTCCTAGAATCAAGTCATGCAAATAAAATTCACAAAGCAAATCCTGTTGATCAAGTTCAGCACTGTAGAAAATTTCCAAAAATGTTGTTGGCTACAAAATTTTATAAAGAAGATGATAGGAGATCCACAGAAGCTACCATCTATAAAATTGTTCAAATAAAAAAAAATTATATGAAGGAGAAGGATTCCTACATGCCAAAAGAGTTTCTCCTAATTTGCATGCATCCTGTAAATTTTCTTCTAACTCTTGGATTTTAGCCTCTAATTATTTGTTTTCATTTTCCAAGAGTTTATTCAAAGAAGTTGCATCTTTGTTTTTTTCTTTAATACAGAATATTCTTCTTCAATTTGATATAGTATTCTCAAGGGAGGAATACCTAGATCACTTGTTTGACAACCATGGTCAACAAATATTTTGGGGGGAGAAAGTGCAACAACAGGTGCTTTAGAAGAATTCACCAAATTCTATAACCTCTTATTTTCCTTCTTTAAAATTTCTACATATAGACAAAGACCAATCTATTCATCTTCATGTTCTTTTATTATTTCCTCTAACCTGTGAATTTCTATGCCATGATCAATAGATACTGTATCTAATTTATGCACCAAAGATGAGTTGAGATTGTCCTTATCTTGCAATTGACTGATCGATTCAGTAATGTTAGTTATTTGTTGTTGTTCAAGATCTTGAGCTTGATAAAGCTACAAAGTTAGCTGCATAATAGGATCATTTAGATTTGATGATTTGCCTTTCTCATTGGTACATACAATTTTCCCTTTATCCATTTTAGTTTCAACTAGAACAGGTGGTTGTTTTGCCATACCTATTTCTTCTATCGTGTGTGGCTCTTCCTCTGGATTTGTCTCCTCCATTATGATTGGAGAGTTCCTTGCAAAAGGATTTTATTCAATAGCTATAGGTATAGGAATATTCTAATGTATGGGGGAATGAGACACCATTTTAAGACTACCTAAAATATTTACAATTTCTTGTTCATCTTTTTCTATTAAAATGAGCCTTCTCCTTTTTTTGGTTACTCTTTGAGCTACACTTGGTTGATTTTATTTCTCAACCACCAAACCCTTGGTCATCTCAATATATGTAGCAAATTTTTGTCTCAATTTTCTTCTTCTTATCAAAGGAACTAGTTGTGCTACAGACTCATGAGGTTCTTGTGGAGACCTTAAAATTTTAGGGTTTTGAGACCTTGTGATTCTTCTTGAAGAAGAAGGGATTTCTGTGGAGATTACAATTTGATATTTTATTCTTAGTGTTGTTTTCTTAGCTAATGTGGTAGGTGGAGATGAGTGTTTATATGGTACATTTGGGGTTTCTTGTGTTACACTATTCTAAAATTCCTCCCAAACTTCTTGACCTTGTTGAAGGAAATGATGCTAGATAATAAGCTGAATAAGGCCATGATGCCTAAAATTAGTAGTAGGGGTTGTAGAAATAACTTGAAAAGCACCATTAAAGAAAGATGGGAGGTTAATTTTATACTGAGGATTTTGTCTCCCATGCTTAAGATGTATTAACATTTTCATGGCGTCTCCCCGTAAGAGACTATGTTACCCTTCACAAATGATATATTTAAGTACCCACTTGGCTACACATTTCCAAGGTTCAGGAAGTGAATTCATTTTAATCCATTTTTACTTTCCCTTGGAATCTAATAGACATGAAGTTTTGGTCTGCTTATTACCATTAAAATGATCAATTAAATCACTAAATGAAACTCTACCTGTAGCTCTCATTCTTTCTTCTAAAACTTGTATAATTTGGCTTATGATTTGAGTTATAATAGGAATAACAATGCCTTTCACAATTGAAAATTTAGGGGTGAGATTGGTAATAAATTCACTTACCATTGTTTCATTCAAAGCATGGAGCTTTTCAATGAAAGGTAGCTAGCCATTGGCTCTGACCACTGCTATAGAATATTTATCTTTATGAAACTTGGTTCGATCCTTTAGCTCTGATCTTGTCTTCTATCCCATTTTTATGTAGAGTTATAGTCAACTTAGTTCCTTTAACTCCATTAAAGGTGTAGATTAGTCTTTTGTTGAATTCAATTGGCAAAATGCTCTAAGGATCAAATTCTATTGAAGTCCATAGAAAGGAAATGGTTCATTTGAAATACTACAGCTGCATGAGTTCGTAGTGTTGTATGATGATGTGATATAGTTAGGCACCACACATTTCTACAGAGTGTGCCAACTGTTTGGTCTCATCAATACAAGTCATGTGAAATGATGATGATAGTAATTCATTACTTCATTTAAAACCCCTTTTTATGAAATCTCATCATTATGGTACTTGATGACTCAATTGATGATATCAAAGCTGCACACTTACCCATACACCTTTGGCAGCTTCATGGCATGCTTTTTCATTATGGCATGTGTCATTCCATTTTGAAAGATTCAAATTTAGGTCATCTCAGAAGAATAGGGTCTTAATCAAATCAAAGATAATTAATTAACTAAACATAGATAAATGAAATATAAGTCTTACTTTAACTTTAGATGTTATCATTTGCTCACCATGTGTCCTATACAAATAGGTTCACATGGATTAGTTTATTGCATGGAAACAACCAATAATAGTGTCATGATGAGATTTTCTTATAAATTTTAGTTTTTATTTCCCTTTGGCTAGCCATTGCTAGTTTTCTAGCCAAAGCCCTTTTTTGTAATGCATAGCCAACCAACAAGCTAGTTTTCTAGTCTTGCATTGTCAATAGCATCCCTAAAAGGATTTTCACTATTGATTTTTTTTTTGATTATCAAGGAGCATGTTCACTAGAAGAAGTAAAGCTTTCTAAAATAGCTACTTGATCCTTTAATTTTTGAATAAATTTGTCTTTATTGAGAGGTTTTTGATAGAGCTTCAATCTATGTCCATTGACTAACATAGCTCTTCTACTGGCATCAATAGGTATCAGCTTAATAGAACCATTTTCATAGACCTATTTAATCTCATAAGCTTCCAACCATCTTGTTTGTAGTTTTCCTTTGAACTGTTGAAATTTAGAATCAAACAACAATGCCCAATCTCCTTTTTGAAACTTCCATTGCTTGATTTATGCATCATGCTAAACTTTTTGTTGATGTTGTACCAGTTCAATTCTTTGTAGTGCTTCCATCCTCATTTCATCAATTTGATTAAGCTATAGGAGTCTTTATTTCTATATTTCTTCTAACTCAATTCCTACTTCTATAGCTATTTTCAAAGTTTGTAATTCAAATTTAATAGAGAATAAAGGTTTCTTACCATAAACCAATTTATAAGGTGAAAATCTAGTTGTTATTTTCCAAGTAGTATTATAGGCCCAAATAGTTTTTGGTACCTTATCTACCCAATCCTTTCTGTTGAAATTAACAACTTTGGTTAAAATTGTTTCCAGTTCTCTATTGGTGACTTCAACTTGTCCATTTGCTTGTGGATGGTATGGAGATGTTTTTTTGTGCTAAGTTTGATACACTTGCATGAAATTCTTTATCCTATTTGACATGAATTACGGTCCTTGATTTTAGACTATCTCTCTTGGATCACCAAATCTTTGCATGATTTTAAAATATAAAAAATTAGCTACCATCTCCTCTCTTACATGAGTTAATGCTTCCACTTCTGCCCACTTGGACACGTAGTCTGTACAAACTATAAGATATTATTTTTCTCTAGAAGGAGGATCCATTGGACCAATAAAATCAATTCCCCATTTCTCAAATGGTTCTAAAACCAATTGATGATGAGGGTGCAGGGGTATCTCTATTGAAAGAGTAGGATGTCTGATTCACTGATAAGCATCACAATGTCTGACATATCTTTTTACTTGTTGATGAAGATGAGGCTAATAATATCCTACTCCCAGGATTTTATGTACAATTATTTGAGCTAAGTAATGGCTTCCTCTTGGTTCATCATGACAAGCTCTGATGATATCATAAGCTTCACCATTTGTAACACACCTATGAAACACATGATCAGGTCTAAGTTTAAATAACATTCTATTAATCCATTTAAAAGAAGAACTTTATTGATTAAAGGTTTCTTTTGTTTATGTGAAAAGTGTAGAGGAAACTTCCTTATGGTGACGTAATTGGCTATATCATCAAACCATAGAGATTGTGCTAAAATAGCAAATAATTGTTCATTTGGAAAGTCATCTTCCACAGGTTCTTCTTCACCTATAGTGTTTATTCTTGATAAGAAATTAGCAACCACATTAGATTTCCCTGGTTTGTCTATAATTGTAACATCAAATTCTTGTAAGAGAAATAGCCATCTAATAATCCTACCTCCCACAATTGGTTTGTTGGTAAGATATCTAATAGCTAAATGGTTTCTATAGACAAATACCTTGTACCTTGTTATTTAGTGTCTAAATTTTTTCATTGCATAAATTAAAGCTAATAATTCCTTCTCAATTATGGTGTAATTTATTTCAAAAGATGTCATGTTTTTGCTAATATAATATATATCATACATGTTACCCTCTTCATCCTTTTGTCCAAGAACTACTCCTAGTGCTATATTAGAAGTATATGTGTATATATGGAATGGCTTAGTCCAATCTGGTCCTCTTAACACTAGAGCAGTAACAAGTTTAGCTTTGATGGTTTCAAAGGCTTGCTGGCAACTATCACTCTATTGGAATGTACTATCTTTTGTAAGCAAAGCAAACATAGGGGTAGCTATTTGGATAAAATTATCTATGAAGCATCTGTAGTAACCAACATGTCCTAAAAAACTCTTAACTTTAGTTTGTGTTTGTGGAATAAGCAAGTTAGAAATTATTTCAACTTTCTTTGGATCTACTTGAATGCCTTTTACAAAAATATGGTGTCCCAGGACTATTCCTTCATCCATCATCAACAAAAATTTCTCATTGCTCAAAGATAATTGATGTTCCTCACATCTGATCAATATTCTTTCCAAGTTGGTAAGATCTTGTTCATAAGTTTCACCATAAATAGTGAAATCATCCATATATACCTCAACACAATCATTTGTAAGGTTGAAAAAGATTGCCAGAAATACTCTTTAAAAGGTTACTAGAGCATTATAGAGTCTAAATGGAAGTACTTAGTAAGTAAAATTTCCCTAAGGGTAGGTAAATGTGGTTTTATCTTGATCTTTAGCTACTACCATTATCTAGTTATATCCACTGAACCCATCCAGGAAAGAAAAATATTTCTTTCTTGCCAAGTTATCAAGAACTTGATCAATAAAAGGTAAAGGAAAGTAATCCCTTAATATTTCTCTATTTAATTATCTATAATCCACACATACTCTTAAATTTCCATTTTTATTGGGCATAATTATTAGAGGTGACACCCATTGGCTGTCTGAGATGAGGTAAATAAATCCAACTTTCAGGAACTTTTGGATTTCTATTTTGACCATTTCCATTAGTGCTGGGTTTATTCTTCTTTGTGGTTGTTTGACCGGTTTGACAAATTATACGTATATGTGATGAGTGCATATGCTGGGGTGAATTCCTTTCATATCGGTATAATCCCAAGCAAAAGCCTTGGTATGTCTTTTCAATACTTCAAAGAGTTGATCTTCCTCTTTATTTGTCAACTAACTATTGATGTTCAAAAAATTTCCAGGTAATACCATGATTGGTTTTGTACATTCATAGTTTAATTCTATTTGCTTAAACTCACTAATTAATGAGTTCAAAGGACATGGATGAGGAATTAGATTATGAAACATAGTTACATTATCAACAAACTCTTTTCTAGGAGGAATCAGTCTTTCTAAAGAACAATGAGATGCATCTAATAAATGAGTTTGCTATTGTTCTTCCAATTTCCACACACTCTCCTGAATCAATCTATGATCATATGATGAAGAAGTACTAGCAAAAGTAGAAGTGGAGGTTTCATAATTTTCCATCAGACTCAATAATTCTAAACTAAGGTAGTTTTTAGCTTTCAAACTAGTAGAGTTCATAGTTTCTAGACTGGCATAGTCTATAGTTTTTGGACTGGCAGAGTCTATAGTTTTTGGACTAGCAGAGTCCATAGATTCTAGGTATATGTCTCCATTCAATTCTTCCAAGTTTTTTTTTGACTATGATCATAGCTAAGGAGGAAATGTTGTTTAATGTGTTATCTGATTCATCCACCCAAAGTTATTGTATGCAATTTGTTGATAGTTTTGCAGGAGGATACACGGAGATACATTTGGATTTTAACCCATTGGAAATGGTCATGTCTCTAGACTTGCAATCAATCAATGCTACTATAGTATCCAACCATGGTCTACCTAGGACTATATGATATCCTAGATTCTTTGTTTTGGGTTGTAAGACCATGAAATCTACTAGATATTCCCAAGATTCTATTAATACTTTAATATTTTCTATAGTTCCCTCTGATTTTGTTATCGACTGGTCCACCATTTGAAGAATGGTAGTTGTAGGTTATATTTTCATAAGAGATAATGCATGGAGAGTATCATTTGTCATGACATTGACTACTGCTCCCAAATCTACCAAGATGTTAAGAATTTCTTTTCCTTTGATTATGACTGTGATCACTGGACTTCTCGAATCAGCATGTTTTGGAACTAATAGTTTCCCTAGTAATAAATTAGCAACTTTTCCATCAACATGAATGGTTCCAAGATATATTACCTTCCTTCCAGGTGTTTTAATATAGAGGTTTTTGATGATCTTATTTAATTTAGGTATATCCCTAATAGCTTGTAGAAGAGGTACCTCAATATTGATCTTTTGTAACTCATGGACCAAGTTTGAGTCTACTTTGATATCAATTTCTCTTAATCTTTCAGGAAAAGGAACTACTAGTGTAGTAGTGTTTCCTTTGTTTTCTTCAGGGCTCATTTTGATTTCAACTTCTCTAGTGCTTAATTGAGATGATTCTATCTATTCATTTTCATCAAGTATCTCAAAAATGAGTACTAAAGGTTTTTGTATAGTTTTTCTTAATCTCAAATGTATGTTTGAACACTCAATAGCTCCAACATTGATTGATTCTTCATGTTTATTAACATAAATAGGTACTAGTTGTTTATTTTTTGGATTCACTATTGGTTGTGTAGGTAGTGAGGGATAATTAATTTGTCCTTATTGCTCAATAATTGGGGGTGGCATAATGGTTTGCTATGAAAGTGGTCTTCTTGGTTAGGTTAATTGTGACTATGGGTTCCATTACTAATTCCATTATTGATATGGCTATGGCATCCAATGCTGTTGTGGTGCCCATTATTGTTGTGGCTATGGCACTATCCACAGAGGTGTTGGCATCCAATCTTGTCTTACCCATGGATTTTGAATTGATGGAATTTTGGGTTGATTCCAAAATGGTGAATGAACTGAAACATTCCATGGTGCCATCCATGGATTAACTAGATTTCTTGCACTAAACTGTCCTTGAGCCTAGTTTTGTGGATCAAAGTTTTGTCTCTGAATATAATTTACTTCTTCAGTGGAATAGACTTGTGTTTTCATTTGATTCTTTAAAATAGGTAGAAGGGTGCAATATTTGATATCATGATCTATTTCATCATATATTCCACATGATGAAATATTGTTTCTATCTAGAGGGTAGTCTCTAAGGGCATGTTTTTCTCTACACTTAGGATAGTAGATTGCTAAAGGCTTTATTGCATTTGCCTTAGCTTGAAGGCCATCCAAAGTAATATTTAGTGTGACTAGAATATATATTTTGAGATTATAAAAAATTTCCATTAATTTACCCACTTCATTATATTTCCCCAACTTTTATTTCCTAATTTTAGGTTTGGTTCGAGAGTAATTGGTATAAAGCTCAGAAATCTGATTGAAATCCAAATTATTTGTCTCCTCCACCCATCAGATTTAAGGCATCTCTAGTGTATTCTTCAAATCCTTTCAAGAAAACCAATTTCTAAACATCTTCAGTGAGTGGATAATTGCTTCTTTTATGAGTGAAAATGAATCTATCCAACTAATCCTTTAAAGATTCATCCTCATTTTGTTTGATTTTGAATAAATCCTCTTTTCTTTCTCGCACTCGGTAGTAATATTGGTATTTGTTCAAGAATTCTATTTCCATGTCATCTCATGTTCTAATAGAATTTATAGGTAAACCCATGAACCATCTCATAGCTACATCTTTAAGTGTAGAGGGAAATAGTTTTAATTTTTGGCTATCAGTTGTGTAATCATAGATTTGACATAGAACCTTAAACTCAAATAGGAATTGATCAGGATCTTCTTTAGATCATCCCTAGAAATATGGTAGATTATTTGGTGAAATATTTTTCATGGGGGTTTGATCATTAGGATATACAACAATAGGAAATGATAAAGTCCTTCTTGGTTGTGCGAATTGTTGATTTTATTGGAGAGCCATTTCTTCTTCTGATGATATTTCAAAACTGAGATGATCTTCTCATTAAATGTTTGTGGTCTCAGTTATAGGTTGTTCCAAGTTCTCAAAATTTTCTTCATCTATGGATCTCTAAAATGCTTCATCTAAGTCTTTGGCAATCTCTAAAAAATGTCTTCCTATAAGAGATTGATCTTGATGAATTTATCCTATGGGGCTTGCATGTGGCAATGGCTTAGTTCCTATCCCAATTTTAGAAGATTCTTGCAAATAGGTTCCACTTGTATCTTCTAGTTCACTACTGAGAGTTGTTGAAGGGGTGTGCACTTGTGATCTTGGTGGAAACTTTGGAGTAAATCATCCTTTAGAATCTATAGGATGGTACATTAATTTATTAATTATTTTTGTTTTTTTTAATGATTTTTTACCATTTTTTTAACTCTATATTAATAATTATTACCTTACTAAACCTTATGTTCCCCAGTAATGGAACAAAAAATGATGAGTGTCATCTAACTCCTCATTTAACCAATATTCCATTAGTGTCTTATCAACCAGGGCTGGTGTCCAAAGCTATCTGCAATAAGGTATGGGATGGTAGATCTAGAAGTCTGTTTATGGGGGTGTTTGCTGACCCTACTCTAACTTTGACTAAACTACTTGATTCATACTTTTGTTGAAAAAGAAAGAAATCAAATCAATCCACTCTTTTGCTAAATTTAAAAGATCACACTCCTATTTTATGTTTGTAGGGAAAATAGATTCACACTCCTACTTATGAAAGGAAATTTACTTCACACTTCTGATGTAAAAGAAAAGATACTTTGTGTAGAAAAGAAATGAAAAAAGAAAATGCTCTTTTTAAACTATGATTTTTTTTTAATATTTATAAATGCAAATAGAAACAAGATTCTAACTAATAAAATAGAACATAAATATTGTACATATTTCCTGGTTCCAAGGAGAGTGGGCCCTTACTCCTCTCAGACTCAGGAACAAAGACTAATTAGTGCTAGAAACTTGAGGTATTAATTCATAGAAATGAAATAATTACAATATGATTAAAACCTTTATGATTATCTAATTCTTTATCCTTTATATTCTCTATCTCTTCTATTTTTCCTCCTCTTTTATATAGTCAAAAGTCTTACACTATATACTAATACAATCAACTCAAAATAAGATGCAAAAGAATAAGACTCCTGGTCGATCCCTTCATCTAGAGATTGGATTTCCAAGAGATCCAATTATTTCAATGAAATAAATATCTTATCCTATAATAGTCATAAAATATAATTATATACAAATCTATCAAAATCAAGTCCTTCAAAATAGTAGACAGTTATTTTCCTTATGTGATTCCAGCTGGAATGGTTCTTTCTTATCCTATTTGGTCTCCAGCTTCCTATTATTCTTACAGAATTCTCATTATTGACCCTCCAGAGTCTATAGAAATGAGCCTACAAAGTCCATAGAAATAAGCCTATGGATTTTGTAGAAAAAATCCTGAAAAGTCTATAGAAATAAGCCTATGGAGTCTGTATAAACAAACCTATAGAGTCCATAGAAATGAGCCTGCTGAGTCCATAGAAACAAGGCTGCCGAGTCCGTAGTTCTGCTAGATGGAGATCAAAATGGAATTTTCACTGTACATTGCCTATGTCTTCTTCCTAAGCATTCTTGACACAAAATATCACTAAAACATGCTATGTATTAGACATTAATGACAAAGTAAATATTTAGTCTTTGGTTTAATATAAACAAGTCAAATATCTATTTTCCATGTAATAGCTATCTAATAATCTAAGATCTGTATAAGATAATATCCTTCAAGAGATGATTTTAAGGAAATAACATGTCAATAATGAGCCATATTTTGAGCTCATAAATGTGTAAGGGTGCATGTAGAGATACCTATTACTAGTATTTGGTAGGTGATACCATAGAAATGATAGGCATAATAGTAGGAGGTGATGAGGCCTTGTGTAGACAATGTTATTGTTATAGATGTTATAAGTTACGATGTGGGAGTAGAGATAGGACATGGGTGATAAAAATCACCACAATCTCATAAGAGACATAGACACCATCGATGAGAGGAGACATATGTGCTAACAATTACATGGGGTGATCTAATAGTGGATACAAGACATACTTGGTCTATAGAGAGGCCACTAAGAAGGGGCCATGATGGGATCATGTGGTGAATCCTAATATTACACTTATGTGGAGGCAACTGATAGAAGAGATGATCTTTAGGTGAGTAAACAAGGAGACAGTGGTTGGCAAAACCAGCACTAGTGAGAAATGTTTTGATTTTTTTAAAGTTTTTGACATAGATCACTAGTTGAATCATTGTTTATTACAGATATGTGGTTGAGATATATACATGATATTTGATGTATATTTGGTTTCTATTTTTATAGATACTTATTTAAAGGAGATCATATGGGGAGTCCTTATTATGGTTTTACACCATGATATTTTTGATGGGGTGCTACCACATTGATCCTTTCACTTTGGTGGATCATGTGGTACCATCTACCCTAGCTCATACCAGCTATTTTATATTAGTGGGAGAGGTTACTCAATAGCTTTAGGCATGGGGAGATGGTTCACAACCACCTATAGGGGTAAGATCTAGAGAGGCTCAAGACTAATATGCTTTGGCATAAGAGTTAGTTGCTCATATGATGACCATGTTATGATAGGATAGGTACATTCCTAGGTGACCAACTTATAGGGTCAAATTGATGGCTTGATATTTTGATCTGCCTCTTTACAATTCACCATTTAGAGGGGATAGTCATAGGCATAGTTTGGCTAAGCCATGGGATAGGCATGATAGAGACAACCTTAGAGTTATAACTATAGTATTTTTTATTGTATTGTATAAAAATCATTATATATATATATATATACAATGATTTTTATACAATACGGACATTTATTTTGTCTATGATTTGTATTTGTATGCAGATGGATGTATGGATATATTTCCTTTATAGCACTATATTTTGATTTCATTTTATATACTATGATAAACATGTGATGTGTGCTTTCTTTAATAGCTTTATGTGATACTCATGCATGGTTAAAAATAAAAAGTCAAAAGGATCTAGAAAAGTATAAATAATCAAAACAAATGTAATACACACTATATCATAATGGGAAATGTCTAAAAATAACATATGAATAAATATAAGAATCCAAAATGGTAAAATAAAAGGTAAACAAATGTTTTTAAACCATTTAAAAAGATTTTTTTCCAAATTAAAACAATAAAATTCATATTATATCATGTTGGGAAGTATGAAAATTTGTAATAAAATATAAGACACATGAAAACCAATGGTATAAAAATAAAAAAATAGAGTCAATCAATCATACTAAATCAAGATGTGACATGAAAATAAAAATAAAATGTAGGTGTAAATCAAATCAATCATACTAAATCAAAATGGGAAGTATGAGAAATTTAATAAAATGGTTGTAAACATCCATGCAATTAGAAAATAAGAAGATAAAAGTGAAGTGATTATGAATCAAAAATAAAACATAGTAAATCAAGATGAGAGGTATGTCAATGATGTGTAAATAATAATGTATCACAAATTATCTCAAATTTGAAGCACATAATTTCATTCTGACTTGGTTATAATATGAATTGGGTATTGGAATATTTTGTGAGGATGGCCTAGTCCTATTCATGGTCTTACATTGTAAATTAAAAAGTGAACACCAATGAGGTGAAAACACATGTGATAATAATTTAGATATGTTTTAATGTGATAATTTGAGAGTATATCTTGGTCCTATCCATGGTATTACACTATCACTTACAAAGGGAAACCCTAGGGGGAATGATCAGTCAACAAAAAAGTCTTTGTCAAGGGGAAATATTAATATTTTCATAATGAAATAATGAATGAAAAAAACATGATGTAGGTGTCTATGATAAAACCTTAGGAAACATGAGTCATATTAGGTCCCAAAGAGAGACACTAAGAGTCTAGTAACCATAAAAATACAAAGGATACCTAATCACAATAAGCACAAATATGTATAGGCAAATATGTGAGATATTAAAATAAACTAATGAGGTTTATATGAATAATAAAATTAAAATAGACGTATTATCTCACAACATGTTCCCCATTCCTCAATACCTCTTATAGATCCATTATTCTACTATCATTATTGAGTATTTGTGTGAGAAATTGGGTAACACTTATAGATTATTTTAAATTTGTTCTCATATCCCAATCTATTGGCCTACCAAACCCAATGGTAATTGAATCTATCATGAGGCAAACTATGGATTTTGAGATTTGATTATGAATATTATAAGTCATATGAACCACATTTATTTGTGTGGTTAGACTTTTTAATTTGTATGTTGCCTTTTGAATCACTGCCTTTTATTTAAATGATTTGGATTTTGACCTTTTTATGGATTTTTTGATTCCTCGTCCATACAAATTTGGAATAATGAACATGAGTGTTAAAAGTGATACACACAAATGAGATTTAGACTTTGGTTTAAAGGAGGATAAGCAACCAAAAATATGATTGACTAAACATTTAGGCTTATTAATGAACTAATATATAATATCAGATTTCAACTGTATGTGAAAGGAAGATGAGGGAAGAAATGAGATCCAAAATAGATAGGTATATGGTAGTAGTATAATGAAAAGTCTTATTTTCTAACTAATCATATGGTATAGATAAAATACTTAGGGAATCAAATTTGACTAACTAAGTCATAATAATAATTATTTGATTTTTGAGTGTAAGAAGATAGAAAACAAACATTGTAAAAAAAAGAAATGAAAGAATCCATGAAAGAAGTGAATTCATAATCATAGGTTTTTATTCATGAAAAGAATGATAAGAATCCATAATAAACGTGAAAGAGAAAAAAAACATGTAAAACACATAAACCATAATAAAATGATCCATGTAAAATAGATAAGTGAAATCAAATTTAACACATAGTCAAGTGTATAAGAGATATAAAAATGGATCAAAAATCTAATCCAAATAATAAAGATATAAAAATTTGAAATATCGCCATGTTGTGTTCATAAATACTAATATATTTGACCATAAATATTATCCAAAACATCCAAAACATCTCTATGAAGTTAAATTATGATGCTAGCTAGAGTCTCATCAACATTTGCAAAAATTTGTGCAAAGACTTCATTATCTATCATATCAATTGAAAAATAGGTGTATATGACAAAGTTTAATGCTCATGAGGTATCTCATGAGAAGGATACTCATGGTGAGGAATGGATTTCTTGATGGGATTATTATTTATGGGAATAGAATGAGGTGAAATCTATGGAGAAGGAGAGGCCTTCTTATGTGGGTCACATGTAGAAGGAGGAATGATTGGTGGTAGTGTTGACTATGGGAAGTCACAAATATTCCACTATATAACTTATTAATGATTGATATGATATGTACCACACTAGTGATAAATACAATATACTTCCCTATGTTTAGGTATACACTCTAGTAATAACTTAGGAGGAGGTATAGACTTACCTTTGGGTTGAGAAGTGGTTGGACAAAATGTGTCGATGTACTACCTATGTTTTTATAAATTGGTTTAAGAGTGTTTATTTTTCCTATGAAAGAAACAAAAACATCTATCAGTAGACTATGGGTGTGTATTAGCTAAAGGGGTGGAAGGAGAATCTTAGGGTAGATGATATAAATGACAATATTTGGTCCATGATCAAAAAATTTGTGGATATAAAAATAAGGATGATATACCAATTGTGTGGGCATGGGATAAAACTATGGTAATATAAGAAGGACAACACCAAGGAAGGGTGGGGCTGGAGCATAAACTAGACTAGGCTCATCTGTAGGTAAGGCTAATAGTGTAACATATTTAAGTATAGTGGCTATCATGTCTTTAGAAATTATATTATAAGTTTCATATTATATAAAAAAGTGATAAGGTCTTATCATAGTATGATACATGATCTTACTCCTAAGGGCATCTATTGTGATAGGTGGCATACCATGTGAGTACACTATCTCTACTCTTTAAAAAATAGTATAAATACTAGTATTAGGTGATATAAAGTAAGGAATACTAAAATATGAATAAAAAGACTAAAATAAATAAGAGTGAGAGTGAAGAAATTCCACATTTTAATCTTGGATGAATCTAGGTTAAAATGGTTTGTCTAAAGAATAGTCATCATCATAGTTGGGTGTATGCAAGTCGATGATACATGTAGGAATGACTTTGTCATTAGAGGAAGACTGATGGATAGAGTTTCTATTTTTGGTAAAGATAGCATGTATTTATTTGAATTGTGGTTGATAGGATCAAGGTTTCAAATAAGGAGGATGTTGGGAGATGATTTGAGGGGGAAAATCTAAGGTTTAATCTTGAGGCTTATCTCATTCAACTCATCATCATCAAAGTATAATAGGATAGGTGGAATGTTTCAAATTAATTTGTGGTGACCATTATAACCTTAAGTGGAGTTTTTAAAAAGTTAAAGAGTTAGGATTCCAAAAATGGGATACTAGGCAAGGGTTCAAGGATGGGTATTTTAAAGACACCATGATCTTAGAAATGTTATAAAATCCAAGGGTTTGTGTCTCTTTTAATCTTTTAGATAACTTTTTGTGAGGGAATTTTAAGCATTGGCATGTGGATGAGGTGACTAATCTCATATTTTGATTTTAATGTTAATCGAGTAAGATGTTATAATAAAGTGGAAAGTTAAAGATCATAAATTTCATGCAAATGGTGATATGGGGAATATTAATGGGAAGCTAGACATAATAGAGAGGAGGCATTTTACTTTTGTCATAACCTTGAGATGTACTATGTGTATATTTTGAGATTGAATTAATAATATCTAAGTGTCTTAATGAAATTGAGGGAGGAAACAAAAGTTCCTAAACCTTCATCAATTAAGGCATGTTTAACTTGGATATTGACAATTTGGATAGTAATTAATAGAGGAGGATCATCCACATGAAGAAGTATCTCATCAATAATAATGGAGGAGATAGGGAACTTAAGTGATAGATAATTTATACTATTTCATCAACAAGAATGGACATCTCTTCTCATTATTGAAGTATATTATCTTCAGATCCAAATAAGATAGCTTCACATCTTATAAGAGGAGGATGAGGGATTTTAATTTTGAATAAAAATTACATTAGGTAGTTTTGATGATGGGGAGAAGTTATAATTAGTTATAAGAAAGTTATTTTATATGGGAGATGATAAATTTATGACATGGGATCCCATTCATCATAACCTATGAGAGGATTGTTAGATATTGGTGCATAATGTTGAAATAGCTCCTGAGAAGGAGGGTCAGAGGTATAATTGAACTTATGTTTAGATGGTATGGTTGGTTTAGGTTGATTACAAATATTTTGAGTTACTTTAGGTGATTTAAGTATTTTATGTGGTTGGGTAGAATAAATACTAATGGAAGTTTGGGGTGTGTTGTCTTATTATGTAGATGTTGGGGAAAGAGTATAAATGGTATGAGAGGTGAAATAAAATTATGTGGTTGGAGTTGATGCTTGTATGGGTATAATTTAATCTTACCCTAATTAAATTATATGGGATGGGGAAGTATCCTAAATGATTTAGAATAGTTAAGATGTGTAATGTGTAGGTTTTTGATTTAAGTCAATAAAGAAATTACTCTTCTCATGTTAGTCATATTAACCATGTTTTTATCATTGGTAGTAAGGTCTATAAGAATTTCAACATTTGGATAGGTGTCCAACATCTCCCTTAGGGATACATGATATGGCTTAACATCCTCCCATGGGTACTTATCTTGTGTTTATATCATGTATTTAAATGTTGATCTTTTTGTCACAATGGCAATCATGACTCCAAAAAGTGGTATCAAATCCATGACATGAAATTTATGGAGGATAAAAAAATGAAAATTTTGGTTGTAGTCTTGAAAAAAATTGAAGAGGATTAAAAAAATTGTAGAGCCATTTTGAAATAAGAGAAGATCAACTTTTATTTTTGAAGAACATATTATTATTTTTGTAGTTCTCAATGAATCCATTATATCTATTGTAACTTTTGCATCTCTTCATATACCTACTAGATCACCACATTTTGAATTTAATATCTCTTATTGATAGAAGATAGAAAGGTAGTGGTATAAGATTCAATGATATAGACCTATGATATGCTACATACATAAAGGTGTGGCAGTAAAATATACACTAGCTTCGAGTGGAGGAAGTCACACTATAGCTTAAGAGCATAGATTCCAAAATCTTTCAACATCATAAATATGGTGGAATAGATGTTCGACATAGTAGATCCTATATAAATCCATCAAAATCAAAGTAAACAAGGGTGAATTCAGTCTAAAGTGGTAGTGGCAAAGAGCATACACTAGTTACTTTAACATGTATGATGCACCTAAATGATGGTATCCCCAACCAAATTTAAAGTAAAATTGATCTACTAAAACATCATCCTACCTTCTACAAGCAAATAAATTTAGTGAAATATTTGTTTTTAAATGTAGTAATTTATTTTATTTTATTTGAATTACTAGAAAAATATAAAGTTCAAATAACATATCTTCCATATTTATTTCAAAGATAATTATAGAGCAATTGGTGGAAGATTTTTTTAAAAAATTTGGAAGTTAAAAAGGTCTAGGGTTTAAAACCCATTGATGTATTTTTTACCATTTGTTTTTTTATCTTATTTTTTAAAATAAAGTTATAAGGATAAAACAAGAAATGAAAAGATAAGTTGTAATGGATAAATAAGGGTGTAATAGGAGTTATAAGGTGTAATCATTTTTTACAAGTCTTAGGAATATCTTGTAATTAGAATCTATTTTGAAGGTAAAGGTAAAACATCGATAGCATTCCTTATTTTTTGATTTCATACCATGGATAAAATTGTGAGATAAATTTTTGAAAATGGATGCTTAACTCCTAAAAATTATAAGTAATGGTCAATGAACATGGAAAATACATTAATATTCAATGAATTGTGGAAAGTGGTTGAAAAAAAACCAACATTGCCCACTGATGCCACAAAGCTTGCAAAATTTCATAGACATGACAAGTGTGCCCTTAATTTATTGAAATCATCTTGTGGTGCTCAATTTATAACTCACATAAAGGCCATCAAGTCTAAATCTTGGAAAGAATGGAAAACTCTAAAAGACTTATTTGATAAATAATCTACCTATAATAAAATTGACCTTCTTAAGTAGTTGCTCAACACTAAACGAATAGATGATGAAGATGCTTCAGAATATGTGTCACGAAATTAGAATTTGAAACAAGAATATGGTACTACTAATGAGAAAATTGATGATGAAATGCTCATTTATATTATTTTAAATGGCCTTAGTCCTAGCTATAGGAACTTTTTATAAATGTTATAGCTTAGTGATAAGCTTAACAAATCTAATTTTGATTCCATTTATGAGCTTCTCACTCAACATGAGTGACAATTTAAAAAAAGAAAGAAAAACCTATTAAGGAGGCCTACTATACCAAAATAGGTAATCCATTATATGAGCACAATATAAAACATTATTCAAAGCAATTTTAGAGACATAAACACTCTCTAAGGCACACTTTCAAACATAAGCATCATTCTATACATAGGGATCATTTTGGTTCTTCAAAGCATAGCCATCATTTTAGTTCTTTGAATCATAGACATTACTTTGGTTCTTAGAAGCATAAGCATCACCACAAACATTCATATGGACATAAGCACAAACATAGGCATTATTCTTCATGTGGATATTCCTCTTCTAGTTCTATTGGATATTAGAAAATGTGTTATAATTATGGTGTCATAAGACACCTCTTTATAGAGTGCCCCTCCAAAATGAGGTCCTTTCGACATCGATATAAGGTATAATCAAACATTGATGGTCAATCTAGTCACTCTAGTCACTCTTCTACATATACTTATACATATTATTTCGATGGATGGGATGACTACATAGTTTATTTCTCTATAGTTGATGACTATATATTCTAAGATGGTAACACACCCATCTTGTGCAAGCTTTTAGGCTCAAGATTGGGATTTGATGTAGTAGCATTTTTTTGGCTTGTGTACTTTATTGTCATAGATCTAGTGTTGATATGATCCTTGATGTGGAGCATTTTAGTGATTTATACTTGGTTTATTTATTTCATGGATTCTCACCTCTCACCTGATAGGGGAGAAGATATTGTATATTGGTTTTTGATCAATCATTGATGGTTTTGGTACAAGTTAGAATTAAGTTGATAGCATTGTTAGTGTTGAGTAAAGGCTTACAGGAGATGTTGGAAATTGTTGGGAATCAATTTGATATGTACCATACATATTAATATGGAAATTATTTGTTGGATAGATTATGTATGAGGATCGATGTATTTGGATAGGGTATGATCTTATTCTACTTTAGTGTGGGGATGATCAGGGCATTGATTATTCTAAGATGCACAATGTACTAGTCTTAGTTTCAATAGAGTCTACTTGGATGACTCACAGTTTATTGCTTCAGTATTTTTATACACCTTTATATTAAGGGAGAGATTACTGGGATTATTTATGATCTAAATTTATCTTTGTATTAGTTTTTTTCATGTAATAATGTTTTAATTGTCAGGTAGTTTTTACCCATTAGTTGGTTCTCAGCCAACTCATGTTTTTGTAATATTGTTAATTCCATGTACAAAAATAAGTGATTTACATTGAATATATTTTATTAATAATTCTTCCATTTATCCAGGATATCACTGATGTTGTAAGGAATAATAAATGAATGTTTATCATAGATACAGGTGACTACTCTGAACTTGATGTTGGAGATGAAATAAAATTGAAGGTTGGGAAAAAATTTCCTTGAGAGGATAAGGAGTGGTTGATTTATTTTTGCAATAAATATGAAGGGGTCATTGTGTAGACCTATGACAATTTGAAATGATATGACCATGAGGTCATTCAACACACCATAGACCTGGTGGAAGGATCCAAACCCATCTTATAAATGCAAAGGATGGTTAACCCAAAAATTAAATCCTTCATGGCTCAAGAACTAAATAATCTAATCAATTCAATAATCATATACTCGATCAACCATTTAACTTGGGTATCCAATCTAGTTTTAATTCAAAATAAAAATGGAGATATCTAACTATGCATAGACTTCTAGGATTTGAATAAATCATCCTTAAATTATCATTACCCCCTTCCCTCTATGGAAAAAATACTCCAAATAGTAGTAGGTTCAAAAAAAATTTCCCTATTGGATGGATTCTATGGATATAATTAGGTATGGGTAAGTGAAGAAGATCACCATATGACCACTTTCACCATAAAGTGAGAAATCTTCACATATGTGAAGATGCCTTTCAACCTCTCTAATGTCAGGGCTAGTTTCTAATGAGCTATGGATGTAGATTTTAAGGGATTGATCAATAAGATCATGCTAATTTACTTGGATGACCTCATCTAAAAGGAAGTAAGACCACTTTGATTCATTTGGAGAAGGTCTTCCAAAAGTGCCAAGAATTTAGGGTGTTTCTTAACCCTAAGAAATGCATTTTTGGAGTCTTACAAGGCAAGATAATTGGATACATGGTATCAAAATAAGGGATTGCTATTGATCTATAAAGATTAAATTCCATGAGAGACATAGCTTTTCTAATTAACAAGAAATTAGTTCAATATTTTTTAAGAAAGATCAACTTCATCAACAAGTTCATATTTGGCTTTGTAGGATTGGTGTGACCAACTATGTTGATGTTGAAAAAGGACCAAGCCATAAAATAGACCCATAAAGGAAGAGTATAATTTGATAAAATTAAACATGTGATATCTACTACTCTAGTTTTGGTCAAACCTGACTTCTCTAATTATTTCATCATGTATGTCTATAAGAGTAAGTATAGCCTAGGCACTGTGTTAACTCAAAAGGAAGATGAATGGGGAAGTGAACACCCAATAATGTTATATTTGATAAACCTACATGGATATGAAATGAAGTACAAATTTTTATAAAAATAATCTTTCTCCATTATCAAGGGCCTTAAGAATTTTAGGCACCTTATGGTAGGAAGTAAAATAGTGGCAATGGTGGTATATTCTAACATCTACAAATACATAATGGAAAGGAAGATTATAGAAAAGTGGGCCAATTAGATCACCAATATCCTTGAATCTAATATTAAATTCAATTCAACGAAATGGATCAAATGAATGGGAAGATATGAATACATATCTCATTGCACAGATGCCCTAATGGAAGGACAAGACAATCAAAAATGGTCTTGCTAAATTAGTTTGAAAACAATGAGTCTTATGTTATTGACAATACCCACTATATGCAAACTATTTAGTATCATAATGGTCTCTCCATGCATAAAATTAATTTTTATAAACTATAAGGGGATAGTTACACACTAGTCCAAGGAGTCCTCTTCAAAATAAACTTTGACAGAGAACTACTCTAATGCGTTGAAGCATACCAAGCCAATAAAATCCTCCAAGATATGAATTTTTACCATCCAAGTGGAAATTTATCTATATAAACCACCATGACCAAGATCATGCACATGAGGTATTACTGTCCAACCATGTTTAAGGATTGTCATCAAATAGTCAAAAAATGCCAAAAATGTCAGTTCTTTATAGGAAAGAAAAAGAATTCAACCATGTCATTAAACCCAATTGTGATCGATAAAACCTTAGTATAGTGAGGCTTATATTTCATCATAATGATAAATCCCATCTCCATCACCAGTCATAAATAGATATTGATAGACATTGATTATTTCACTATGTGGATCTAAGTAGTCATGCTAAGGGAAGCAACTAAAAATGTGATCCTTGGCTTCTTGGAGAAACTTGTAGAAAGGTTCAGCCTACCTAAGATAATCATCTCTAACAATGTAAATGCCTTCCTTAGATATAATATTTACAAATTCACACTATGTAATAGTATTTTATTGAAGACTTCATCTAATTACTACCTATAAAGGAATAGGTTGTCCTAGTCAACGAAAAAGAACCTCATAAGGTTGATAAAAAAGATTGGTGCTGAAAGGAAAAGCGAGTGACATATGTATGTGAAAATGGATCTATGGGTATACTTTATCACTCCCAAATAAATCCTAAATACATATTAATTTGAACTTATATATAGGAAAGAAGTGGTTGTGCCTGTGTTATCAAAAATTCCCAACTTATAGCTTTTAAAAACTTTCAAGATTATAGAAAATAAAGCAATGGAGGTTAGGCTGGCAGAGTTACTCAAAATACAAGAATAAATAGAGAAATAGAGTGATGTAAATATCACCAAATATCAAGTAATCAAATGTTGGTTCAATAAAAAATTATTAGCCCAGGATTTAAGCCCACAGATTTGGTTCTCAAGTATGATCAAAGGGACACAAAAACTAGGCCAACATGCTAAGTTTTAATATTTATGGAAAAGACCATTAATCATTATTGGTGATAGGAAAGTTAACTATTTCAATTTTTAAGATGAAGAAGACAATGCATTAGGGATTTTGATTAATGAAATTAACTTGAAATAATTCAACTAGTTTAATTACCTTTCCCTTGTACATAGTTAGTTTCCCTTATACATGTGTGTTTCCCTTCCTTAATATTGTTCCCCTTTATTTAATTTATTCCATTTCCTTTATTGTTTCCTTTTGATTAAGTGTCATCAACACAATTATCTCATCCTACTACCATGTGTCATCATCTTATCTCTCCAAAATTTTAGAACATTCTATGAAAGACCATTATCTACTAACCTCTCCTACCATTATTGTCAAACACTTCATATTACACCATTCCCCATAAGTATCATCATAAATATCTTATAAGTGACTCCCTGAGCATGTTTACTACCCTTGACATTTATGGGGTGATCAAATTAGAAAATTTTATGATGATTGCACCTAGGAACATTGGTTTATAAATACCCCTCTCCTCATCAAGCCAAACCCTTAAACACATTGAGATTTTGAAAGCATTAAATGATTGAAGAGAGCATAAAGATCAGATAGAGTCAAGATAAGAATTGAGAAATTCCAAGAGTAGAATTAGACATCAAATGCCTTTATTGTAATAGAGAGTGAGTTTGATAAGAATTCATGGGATGGAGACTTATACATCCCCATCAGGGAGTAAAAGGCACATGAGAAAGCATAGAACCCACAACGTGTTAAGTAATTCATATGCTTCCACCCCTACCTGACTAAAGACAAAGGCACTGAATGTTAAGAGCATAGCTAAAGGATGATTTAGATACCATATGCTAGTCATAGATTACATGGATGATATTTATGATCCCAAACTGGCTAAAAACCCCCAAAAGCTTGAGATATGGTACACACACCCAAATGATTGAGAAGGTCTCAAGGAAAGACTGAGTAATTTATATACAAATTTTGGATCTCAATATTGGCCCAATACATGGTGCCTCTTATGCACCCCTGCTTAGAGCTCATTGCCCTCTGCATAAATAGGTATGAGACCCACATAGGCATCATTATGTGAAATACACATTTGAAGGTAGAGATCAGTGTGAATGACATAAGGAAAATTCTCTAGCTCCCAAGTGACCCCAAAGCTAACATTTGCAATATGGAGAGTTTACAGAAGGTCTAAGATACTAGGTTTACAAGATTAACTTCCTTAATTATTTCCTTGATATAAGTTACATAGAAGTACCTCCCCTAACCATTCTCCTAGAGAGATTCCATACAATGGAAATAAAATATGCCTTATCTATGTTGTATTTTGTCTTTGGGATGGAATTGGATGTCAATTCCATCAATTTTCAATTGGGAACTCTCTTCCTCCTAAAGATGGTAAGGAAGAGGTGTATAGTATGGATTTATTTAAGGATAACCATGCAAAATGAGTTTCAAAACTTTTCAATATGAAGTACCTTTAAATATTCCTCCTTCACCTCATCCTATTTTAGCACTCCAAGATATTATCTTCATACCTCACCCTCAGCTCCTTTGAGACAAGCATGCTCCATCACATGGTGACCCCCATCACAGTGTAGACACATGTCTTGTTAATCACATATGCTTACTATGAATTTTCAAAACTCTTTTTATCCCCAATATTCATCAACCTCAATTGAGAGGCCATTAAATTTAGGATGATAGACTCACAATGATCATGACTCACTAGAATCAAGACTATGGTTGACTGGTTCTTTAGGAACCATTTTACCTTCATTTAGGAAAATGAATTCAAAGAAAAACCCTTTTGCCTCTTGTGCTTACTCATGGATAGGACCATGGCCTTAGAGTTGGTTTGCCATATAAATGTGGTCTACTCTATGTATAATGTAGGTCATAAGAATAAGGGACTTTATGATGTCCCCTTCATAAGAGGAGGCATCACAGTGGTAAAGAGGTCATAGGAGCACCTGCTCACATCTAAACTTGTAGAGATTGGCCTTAACATGATTAATGATAGATGGAGCTATGACTCAGTTAGTTAAATAGCCTCTTTGAAGATCATAGGACCACCTAATCATGAGCTTAGGTCATACCTTAATTATCACATGTTACCCATGGAGGATGACCTCAATTATTATATAGATCTATCTCAAATATCAATGGAAACTCATAAACTATGGGATTTATTATACGATGTGGTTTAAAAGTTTGACCCTTTCAATAAATTAACTAAGGGACTAAGGGTACAACTCACCCAAAATTATTAGAGCCAAGAAAAGATATATTCTTATTGAAAATATAGGCAGGATATTGGTAAGCTATTCTAAAATTTTGAATATGAAGAGACAGATGAAACTTTTGAAAATCTATGGGATGAGCACCATTGCTATGCCCCTAACATATCACATTTATTAGGATATGAATAGATAAATTATGGCTTAATTATCCCTATTTGATGATATATAAAATTTCTCTATGCATTAATTTTTTTATTAGGTTGGACTATGGAGTAACCATGGCCTAGATAGACTATATATAGGAGGTAGTGGGTAATTAATTATCATCATATTGTGAATTCTTCTCTTATTGAAGCTTGTGGAGGTTTCCCCCTTGAAGTGGCCTATCTATTATCATATATTATGATATATTTTAGTCATATTTGGATCTATTTATTCTATTCTACTTTATTGTTGAAGTAATTTCATTACAAGTGGTATTAGAGTTGTGATATTGGCAATCTTATGGGTGAAACCCTAATTTTTTAAATTTGGATATATCTAAATAAAGGTTATTAATTTATATTCAATTTTTTTAATGGAGGTGATAAATAATTAAATTAATATGCCATTAAAATTGCATATCATTTTGATCTATTTCACAAAAGTTATCACCATTTTAATGTTTTTCATAAAATTGCTCTATAGTGCATAATTCAAAGAATTTTTCTAAGTTATTTACATTGTTGGAAATATTTTAAAATTTTGGATATGGTATTTTATTTGTATTTTTTGATTTAAGGTAGAAATAATTCCAAAATTGCTTAGTAAAAGTTGGGTCAAAAGTATCAATCAAGGTCAACATCATAAAGCCCTTTTATGGTAGGTCCACAATCTTGGTGTTGAGGAAAGGGTACTGAAACTCCAGGTAAAAATCCTAAAATATAAGATATGGATTCAGAAGGGGGATGTACTAGATCCTTTGTACCATGGTTCTCTAACATAGATCACAAAGTGAGCCAACTTGACTATAATGTGCAAGGCATTCAAAGTGAGGTGCAAGGCATACAATCTAATATGAAATCCATATAAGATAGTTTGGTAGATATCATCATGAATTTCAAAAATAATTAGTCAAATCATCTAGCTATCACTATTTCACAACCCCACTAGGGTGGTTCTCCCAACCAGTCTACTTCAAATCCAACTACATTGCCACAAAGGAACTTGTTACCAAAGGTGGATATGTGCAAATTTGATGGAAAAGATCCACTCAATTAGATCAAACAAATGGAGAATTTTTTCAATCTACAGTAGATCCTAGGTGGAAAAAATGTTACCATGGCATCCTTGTATCTTGAACCTAATCAATTCATTTGGTATCGATGGTTGTGTGCTCAAAAGAAAAAGATGACTCTCAGTGTCACCTGGTCAATTTTTATAGAAGAGATACAATTACACTATGGAAATAGTGTGATAGAGAATTACTTATCCAACTAGTAAAATTTTGATACACTAGCTCTATCAAGGATTATATTCATCATTTTTAGAATCTATCCTTACATGTGGAGACAATTTATAAGGAGAACTTGAATGACCTATTTTTGGGTGGACTCAACGACCACATTCAACATGAGGTACACATATTTAATCCACTTAAGATTTCTAATTCTATTATCATGGCATGCATATATGAGTAAAAATTCATAGCCAACAATAAGCAACCATTCACTCACTTCAAATATCACAACATATCAACACCAACATTTCCTCTACCTACCTGATTGACCCCTCAACAAATTGAAGAGAAGTGTGCAAAAGGATTATGTTTTGATTGTGATCGCAAGTGGAGCAAAGAAAATAGATGTCTTGAGAATAATTTATTCTACATTGAGGGATCCAATGAAGATGAAGAATAATATGATGCCTCCAATGATGATAAGGAAGAGATAGAGGAGGTACCTAAATATTCCCAACCTACAATCTCTTATCATGCACTTTTAGGTATTAGAACTCTACAAACTCTTAAAGTGGTGGGTTTTCTCAAAAAATAGAAGGTGAGAGTCTTGATTGATTTAGGGAGCACACATAACTTCATCAACCATAAGTTGGCCACTCAATTGAACTATTTTATCTACCCAGCACCATAATTTCAAGCCATGATTGTAGATGGTGGTATAATTAAATATTCAAGCAAATGCCATAGTATTAATCTTTCTATGGGTGAGTACAATCTCAATTCTCCTATGTTTGCTATTCTCATCGATAGCACAAACATTATTTTGGGAGTCTAATGGCTCATAACCTTGGGTACCATTGAGATGAACTTCTAGGAACTATTCATGCACTTTCATTCTGAGGGTAGGAAAATTGAACTATGTGGATTACATGCAAAATCTCCACAATTGATTAGTTCACATCAGATGACCAAGACGCCAAAAAAGGAGGTAGATGGAATTATTTCATGATTATATTCCATAAAATTTTAACCCACATAGGCATCTACACATCTTAATCTACATATGATTCTTGATGACCACCCATCTATTTTTGGGGCCATGCCAAAAGGACTACCACCAAAAAGAAAACATGATCATGCCATTTAACTACTTCTAGGGATTTATCCACCAAATATCAGACCACATAGATATCCATATGCACAAAAGAGTGCAATAAAAAAGATGGTCCATGAGATGTTAGAGGTAGAGATCATCAAGTACAACCAAAGTGCATATTCATCACCAGTGGTCATGGTGCAAAAGAAGGATGACACATGGAGGATGTGCCTAGGTTATAGGGAACTCAACAAGTACACCATCAAAGATAAGTTTCTTATTCCATTAATTTATGATTTACTTGATGAGTTACATGGTGCTAATTATTTCACAAAATTGGCTCTTCACTCAGGGTACCATCAAATTAGAATCAAGGATGAAGATGTTCATAAAACTACTTTTAGAATGCATGAGGGCCATTATGAGCTTTTAGTAATTCCCTTTTGTCTTATAAATGCACCATCTAATTTTTAGAGCTTGATGAACACTATTTTTAGGCCTTTTTAAAGGAATATTGTGTTGGTTTTCTTTGATGACATATTGATTTATAGTCAGACATGGGAAACACATCTACAATATGTGAAATAGTTGTTGATAGTTTTGAAGAAGCATCAGCTTTATGTGAAGCCATCCAAATGTGCCTTTGGAGTATAGAAGGTAGAGTACCTAGGTCACATTGTTTCCCATGAAGGTGTCAAAGTTGGTCCCTAGAAGATCAAAGCTATGATGGAATGTCCCATGCCAAAAACTCTCAAAAAACATTGAGGGTTCCTAGGACTAACATGTTACTACCAAAGATTTATGAAAGGTTATGGTAGCATAGTAGCTCTACTCACTTCATTGATAAATAAGGATGGCTTCCATTAGAATGATACTACCACCAAAGCATTTGAGAAACTAAAAGTAGCTATGTGCACCACTCTAGTTTTGGCTACTCTAGGCTTCTCAAAGACATTCAATGTTGAATGTGATGCTTCTAGATCCTAGTTGGGAGCAGTAATAATGTAGGAATAAAGACCCATTACATTTGAGAGTCATCAATTCAAAGGTAATAATCTATAAAAAATTGTCTATGAGAAAGAAATGATGGATATTCTTCATACAACTAAATAATGGAGTCCCTATCTGATGGGTAGACACTTTAAGGTGAAAATGGATCATGATAGTCTCAAATACTTTTTGGAGCAAAGATTATCATCTAAGTAACAACAAAAGTGGGTAACCAAAATTTTGGGTTATGGTTTTGAAATCATCTACAAGCAGGGTAAATATAATGTAGTAGCAGATGTACTATCTAGATGGGATACATCCATAGAAGAATTACACTGTGCAATGTCCATGTTACAAGAAGATTTGGTGGATGAAGCTAGGTTAGAATGGGAACAAGACAAGGATACATAAGTTCTGATTCAGAATCTCTAGCAAGGTACTTTGCCCTTTAAAAAAATTTAATGGAAAGGTAATGTCCTATGGTATAAGGGTAGGTTATACTTATGCAAATATTTAGATCTTAAGCATAAGATTCTTGTGGAGTTGCATGCATCCTGAATTGGGGGACACTCAGGGTTATTAAAAACTTATCATATAATTAAAAACAAATTATTTTGGGAAGGACTCAAGGGAGATGTACAAAATTTTGGGGTAGAATGCTTGATATGCCAATAGAATAAAGATGAGATAGTTAAGACCCTAGGTCTGTTACAACCTTTAGTAATTCCTAGTTAAAGGTGGAAGGAGGTTTCTATGGATTTCATCATAGGATTGCTTGGTTCTAAAGGTAAGAATGTTATCTTGGTCATTGTGGATAGGCTTAAAAAATATTTCCATTTTTATGCTCTCTCACACCCATTTTAAAGAAGTACATTAGTATCTATTTTTATGGAGGCAACTCTAAAATTATATGGAACCCCAAAAATAGTTTTAAGTGATCATGATCCCATTTTCTCTAGTAATTTATAGACTGAATTATTTTCCTATTTGGGTGCTTAGCTAGCTCATAGCTCATCTTACCACCCCAATCTGATGGATAAACAAAAGTGGTTAACAAATGTTTAGAGGGGTATCTCCATTATTTTGTATCAAATAAACAAGAATTATGGGTTAAATGGCTACCACTTGTAGAATGGTGGTATAACACATCTTCCCATACCTCTTCTAAAATGTCTCCATTTCTAGCACTATATGGTTACCATCCACCTTCCATCACTTCTTCATTAAATGTGCAAACTAAGGTTCAAGATGTGGAGAAGCACATTCAGAATCAACAAGAGGTTTTGGCTAGTTTATGAGAGAATTTGGCCTTGGAACAAAATAGGATGAAGCAACAAGAAGATCAACACTGTAGTGAGCAAAATTTTGAGGTGGGTGACTGGGTATTTATACATTTGTAGCCTTACAAGCATATGTCCTTAAAGTAATATAAAAAGGACAATAACCTTGCTCTTAATTATTATGGCCCTTATCAGGTTTTAGATAAAATTGGAAGTATGGCTTATAAGCTCGAGTTACCTCATTCATCTCGCATACACCTAATAATTCATGTTTCCTATTTGAAGAAGGTCATTGAATAGAAATTTTTAGCCCACATAGAGCTCCCATAACTAGATGAAGAAGGACGAGTCATTTTGGAACCATAGAAGATCCTCCAAACATGTACTAAGAGTTTGAGAACTAGAGAGATTAGGGAATATCTGATCATGTGGAATAACCTAAGCAATGAAGATGTAACTTGGGAAGGTGAAGATTTTCTGCAATAACATCAAGAGTTGTTCAATGTTGAGGACAACATTGGGTTGAAGGGGAAGGGCATGCTATGCCCCTAACCTATCTCATGTATTATGATAGGAATAACTAACTTGTGGCTTACTTATCCCTCTTTGATGCTATATCACATTTCTCTATGCATTCATTTGGTTAGTAGGTTGGCCTATGGAGTAACCATGGCTTAGATAAACTATATATAGGAGGTAGTTGGTAATTATTTATCATAATATTGTGAATTATACTCTTATTGAAGGTTATGGAGGTTTCCCCCTCAGAGTGGCTTGTCTATTATCATATATTCTATATATTTTAGTCATATTTAGATCTATTTATGTTATTCTACTTTATTATTAAACTAATTTCATTACAACCATCCAGTAGGGGCCCTAGTATAAGGATAATTATCTATAAAAGGAAGAGGAGAAGAAGAAAAAGAATAAGAGGATACCCCTAGAGAGGAAGAGGGGGATATACCTTTAGAGAAGGAAGTAGAAATCATGGTAGTCCCAAATCCATTGACTTGTCCACAACCTTTATAACCATACCCTACCACCCCATAGTATTAGAAAGCCTCTTCAAAGCACCTCTTATCCAAATCATTTCAAATGAAGTGGCATGAAGAACCAATATATATCCCTCTACTAGACCCATTTAGAAGAAGGAATACTTTTCCTATCCCCTTATTTCTATCTCAACCTCTTTATTTACTCCTTCATCTCCTTCCATAGTTTCACCCATGGTAGAGACACTTTCCACTACCTAACCAATCATTTCCCTAACCTTGCTCTCCTCTTCATCCACCTAGCTTACCACCAAGATCACACCATTTTCCTCTATGATCATAATCTCCTCTTGTACACATTTCCTTATTCATCTTCCCTCATCATCTTCCATCATGATGAAATCACTTTCCACCTCAATCCATGGCCTCCCACATTTCTCTCCTTTTACCTATTGGCCATTTTGGCCCACGTATTGAGCTTATACTTGGATGCAGTGTAGTGTCATGAATATAAAAAATGGAATAAGAGCTAAGCAAGTTCTAGATGGAATGAAAGAACCTAAGGGATCATAAAACCTATAAATATTTTGAAACAATTTAAGTCAACTTAAAGTGTAATTTATCAATTTTTAAGGACATGACTAGAGTTTTAGAGACCCCATGGGATGCTAAGAGATATTTTAATGACTTATAATTACTTATCATGTATATAGTTCTTCATTGTGTCTATGTGGACATTTTGGGTCTAATGGTATAAATTTTGAGTAGGCAATTTGATGATGCCATAATTTCCATGTGTGGATAGTCAAGGAGAATTAATCATATGGGTTTATTCATATTGGTCCCTAGTAACTACATGATAAGTTTCAAATCACCTATTTAAGCATGGTAGAAGTTATGCATGTTCAAAGTTGGCTCCTCAATTATATTTCACTAAGTTTTTTATACTTCACCAAATGAACTAGATCATTGTCTAGATGTGATGTGGGAATGAATAGACAAGTCAACTTGATAATTTTGTAAACACACTTAGAAGCCTCCCAAGACTAGCAAATCAAATACATTCATCTCTTATAATCTCAAAAACATCTCTTGAAAATTTGGTGGCTCCGTGAATTTTGTGCTTCATGTTATAGGCCTTCAAATTTGGACCTATGAAGTAAGATGTTCACACTAACATCAAGTTTAAGCTTGAAAAAAAAAATTAGATTAAATTTGATGATCATGTGAACATAAATGATGTTCATGTAAAAATAATTTAATGGGAGTGTGGATTTTAATTTTAATATCATGAATGAGTTGTTGGATTTCAAAGAGTGGGTCCCAGTTGATTTAGCAATCTACATTCGATCATATATTTAGATATAAAAATCAGTGGAGGTAAAAGGGGTATATGAATATAAAAAGTAAATGTGTGATTTTTAAGTGTCAATAGTGTTTTCAATTGGCATAGGATCAATGACTAATGGGATATCATAGAGATAAGTATCAATAGAGTGATCTAGGTCAGCAAGTCAAGGATCTATGGAACTAATGAGAACAAAGATAAGATGGATTAATTTGATTAGTCTGAGTCAATTTTTGACATCCAAAGTTGAACCCAAGATATGTTTTTAACCAAAAAAAGAGCATGGAGATGATTTTGAGCATAATCCAAGCTAAACCAAGACAACATCTCAAAGGATTCCATAGATGTAGACATATAGACTTCAATGGCTTCATTGCTAGAGCCAACTACATGAAAGTGACTCCTTTCTCCACTTTGGCATACATCATCAAACCAATCATGAGAGGTTTAACATTAGGGAAAACTAAAAATGACTTAATCCTACCTTTTAAGTCACCATGGAGCATCACTAAGAAATTAATGTAATGATGCAATAGACTGGAGTCACCTAGATCAATCAAAAATATGGAATGAGCTTGATTTGTTGAGGTAATTGTAACAAATTTTTAAATGGATTTGAGTTAATTTGATTCCATTTTTTAAGTGTCAAGGCTCTCTCTCTCTCTCTCTCTCTCTCTCTCTCTCTCTCTCTCTCTCTCTCTCTCTCTCTCTCTCTCTCTCTCTCTCTCTCGATTCCTTTCTTATATAAATATAGCCTTCGAGCTATTGTTTTGAATCCCTTAGGTTGGTATGACTAGACTCTACTAGAATTATATTTGACACCTCTTGGAGTAGTGAATAAAGTGTTTTAAAATCAATTGATAATGTATATTGTGTACTTTATGTTTGTTTAATATGTAGATATGAATGTTATCTTCATTTTTCATGTCCAAGATCAACCTAAGTGTTATAAATTTTATTTATAGGTCATATAATGTGTCTTAACATTGATCTCTCAATAATATAGTGGATAACCAAATTAAAGTGTCTTTAATTAGACCTTATTTTCATTGCTCCCTAGTCTGAGTGTATCAAATTGACCTCTATATGAAACACTATTACATAGAAACTATAGTAAGCAGTGCATTAACTTCTTTCATAAGTCCATTACTGTGATAAAGAATCTAAGTTTAAGAGTGTATCTAAAATTTTTTTGGTACATCATCACATATTAGAATAAGTTTTACTTTATGTAAATCTCTTAAGTCTTTTCATGCCAACCAATTTTATATTTTATAACTAAAGGTCTAGAATATAAAAACTAAGGAGCTAGCCTCATAAAAAAACCTAGAGGTATGGTCTAGTTATAGGCATCGTGTAGCCTTAGAGCATTCCCATGTTAGTCTAAGTATGGCTCAAGCTTGAAAAAATATAACCTCTATTGGGAGTTATCTAGATAGCTAAAAATTATGGCATGCCTAGTGGGACCATCTATTTAACTGATGTTGCATACATAAGTATAGTAGAAAATTTAAGAGTTTCATTTCTATATTTCCATATTTTTTCATGCCCCTAATGTTATCACAAGATCCTCTTCAAAAGTGGATATATATTTTTCTGAGCTACCTATCCAATCAATAAAGAAGAAAAATCCTTAGTTAAAACCTAGACCTACCCCTCTTTTCCCCCTATTTTTCCCAAAATCCTCCTGTTCAAGCTAGTATTGTTTAGTTAAACATTGTTATAAATCCTATACCTCAGATGGTTTTTCTTAGAAGGTAAGCGTTTGTACCATTCAATGGTGGTAGTCTTTTAAATATTACTCAATAGGACAATATTCCAATCTTATCTTTGAATGCTCATACCTATTTCATAGGAGAACATCTAATTATTCCTATAGAATATATGGTAGATATTTCTAACCTTTGTTCAATACATCATGACTCAATAAAATGTAGTAATGAGGTTTTTAGTAACTTATTTCAAAGGGAAAACACTTTAGTGGTATAGTAAATTGGACCCTGTATCAATTAATATCTGGGATGAGTTTGGAGAGGTTATGTGTAAGAAATTTGAGGAAAAAAGTGATCACCTTTCACTTGTGAAACAACTTATAACAATCAAGAGACTCAATAATGAGTTCATGGTGGATTTCAACTACAGCTTCCAGAAGACCTGGGACAAAATTCCTATAGTGATCAAGACTATGTTTTTTGGTACTATTTGAAGTCTCTAAATTTAGAAGTAGTTGTGATGATTTAATCCATGGGAGAGAGCACTCTACTTGAATCTCTTAAAGTATCAATTAAGATTTAAAATTGCCTTATACAAACAAGGAAGTTGTCTCCAAGGCCACCAATGGATGTCTTCTTATAGATACATCCTTCTACCCTAAATATTACTCCAATTCTAGATTTAACAAAGTTTTATCAAATAAAAGGTAGTAAACTAATAGATTGGGGAAGATAGAGAGCCTTCTCAAAGATCAAAACAACAAGTTGGATATAATAAAGAGGAAAAAAGCTCTGCCATATAGGCCATACCAAAATACTAATCATAATTATCAATATAATAGGTCAACCTATCAATCCAATCAGTAAGGACAAGGGAAAAATCCTCAATCAAGGCAATATAATCCTAATGATCTAAGTAATTATATATTTATTGTACCAATTTAGAATAACTATACTCAATAATATTAATGGCAGTCAGATGGGTGGTCTAGTGAGATGGTGATGGCCACTACTAGAGACATGTATCAAAATTCATGTTGGATGCATGTTCCTTCATTTCAAGGTCATGATATGATGCCTCTTGAACCACAATCCCCCTAAACAAATCAAGATAATGTGGCAGCTATGTCATTATCAAAAGCTCAAAGCCAATAGTAAGGAAGCATGGGTAAAGCACCAACTAATACCACATGCATAAATTTTCAAGAAGGGTAATATGTGTTTGAGAATGTAGCAGTTAATATGGGACAAGATCCATAAAGTAAAAGTGAACCAATTTTAGCTTAGACAAGGGATAAGACGAGGATGTTAGAGGACAACTTGTGTCAATCTAATATTTCTTCATCATATACACAAAGTAGTCAACAACCTACTTATTCAACTATAGATACTAAGTTTCCTACAAATCAACAACTACCCCAACCTCATAGATAGTAGCAGAAGTCCCCCTTTGTTCCTCATGTTACTCAAATACCAAGTGATGCTTATACTTCCAAGATGTAGTCCAAAGGTAATAATATTCCCTTTAATATTATGGATCATTTCAAGAGTGCTAATGTAATTATGCCCATGTATGATGCTCTATCTATCTTAGGGTAAAATGAGATTCTCCATGAATAACTCTCCAAACCTTATCATGTGGAAAATATAATTGATAAAGTGAACATTATTTTCATGAATAATAGTCAACCTAACCAATCCCCTAACCATGTTCTCAATCAAATTCCAAGAAAAAGTCAATCTCAAAATGTTGTTCATCCTTATAAGGTTGTCAAGCCCACCCACAATTTATCTATCAGTCATAATAGGTGAATATTTAGTACACAATTGCATGATAGATTCGAGTGCTTAAATGTTGGTGATGCTTAAGGCCATAGAAAATAATCTTGGGCTCAAATAT
>JARHVA010005319.1:380000-495000 GCA_037957365.1 Torreya grandis
ATAGATCAACCCATTACTTTTTTAGTCAAGCTTTGGAAGGTTAAGAGGAAATATATAGATTTGTTTAAAAACATGTACTTGATGTTGTATGAATTTTGAATAAGTTCAGACATTTGGTTTCAAACATTAAGATTATACTAACGGTAGCTCATCTAAGTGTGAAGGATTTTATCCTCAATAAACACTTGAATGAGAAGAGAGATGGATGGGTCACTAAGTGTATGGAGTATTACATTGAATTCAAGGTCAAAAATATAGTATGAGGTAAAGGATTGTGTGAACGTATTTCAAGATATGTGAGAGAATAAAAAGAGACAATCTTGGTAATTTAGAATACTCAACATGGACCTAAAAATACTCCTACAAGCTAGACACTGGATATTGTTGGATTTATCCAAATAGTAGAGTATCCAATGGGTTTTAATGCATCTAAAATAAGACACTTTAGGATAAATTTAGTTCCATACATTCTAATTGATGGAGTGATATTCAAAAAATACATTAGAGGTATGCTCTTAAGATGTGTTGAAAGTAACCAATTTGAGAAGCGTCTCAAGCAATTTCATGATTGTACTTTAGGAGGCAATTTTGCATCCAAGTAAAAAAATGTAAATATCATTAAATTTGGTTAGTTTTGTCCCAATTTATTCAAATATGCACATGCATGGGTTAGGAAGTGTTCGAAATGTGCAATGTTTATAGGGAAACAAAAACTAGTTACTATGCCACTAAAACCTATTCAAGTTAAATAAAATTTATGCAATGGGGTCTAGAAATCATTAGCATGATTCATCCTCCATACAATTCTATCCATAAGTGGGTCTTGACAACTACAAACTACTTCACTAGGTGGGTGGAAGTAGTTCTCTTGAAGGAAGCAAATGAGAACTATGTACTTGAGTTTTATGAGAGCCTAGTCACCCATTTTGGAGCACCTTCCACTATAATATCATAATTTTTTTTATCATTAAATAGTGTAAAGATGTGTGAATGGACTCTTTAGTATTGTATTTACCTAACATCTTCATGTAATTACTATCCATAGGATAATAGACTAGCTAAGTCCACTAACAAGAATATAATTAGAATCATCAAAAGAACACTGGAAGATAATCATAGGTCTTGGCATACAAAGATAAATACTACTTTATGGGATAATATAATCACCTCCAAAAATGCCATTGGTAATTCACCTTGTCTCTTCGTCTATGGAAGAGAAGCAAGGCTTCCAATTTCATTGGAGCTTCTAGCTTTGGAGCTTGTACACCAATTAGATCTTTTAGAAAGTGATGTAATAGAGGTAAGGATAAATGAACTGAGAGAATTAGAATAGATAATAGATGATGCCATGCATAATATGTGGTCTAACTATTAGTAATTCAAGCTTACTTTTGACAAAAAAAGATTTATCAGAGACATTTTAGCAAGGTGACATAGTATTCAAATGGGATGAGGACCATGCAAAACAAGGAAAACACTCCAAATTTGATCAATGTTTGGGTTCCATGACTAGTAGGATGGTTAAGCTAGTTGAGTTACCAAAAATGTTGGCCATTTTGGACCACATACAAATATTCTACCTAGATGCAGTGGAGTTTCATGAAGATAAAAAAATGGAATAAGAGCTAAGCAAGTTCTAGATGAAATAAAAGGACCTAAGAGATCATGCGACCTATAAAGCTTTTGAAACACTTTAAGTCCACTTAAAGTGTAATTCATCAATTTTTAAGGACAATAATAGAGATTTAGAGACCCCATAGGATTCCAATAGTGCTTGGAATGACTTAAAATTGCATATCATTTATCTGGTTCTTCATTGTGTCTATGTGGACATTTTGGGTCTAGTGGTAGAAATTTTGAGTAGGTACTTTGTTGACATCATAATTACCACATGTGGATGAGTCAAGGAGAATTGATCATATGGGTTTGTTCATCTTGGTCCGTATTTAATACATGCTAAGTTTTAGATCATTAACCAAGTCATGGTAAAAGTTATGCATGTTCAGAGTCATCTCCTCAGTTATATTTTGCTAAGTTTCCCATACTTAGCCAAATGAACTAGACTATTGTCAGGATGTCATGTGGGAATGAATGGACCCATAAAATTGAGAATTTTGTAAAAACACTTAAAAGGATCTCAAGACTAGTGGATCAAATTGGTTCATCCTTTATAGTCTTAATAACATCTTTTGAAAATTTGGTGCCTCCATGACTTTTATGCTTCAGGTTATAGGCCTTCAAAATTAGACCTGCATAGTAAGACATTCACATTAATGTCAAGTTTAAGATCAATAAAAATAGATCCTTTTCATCTTAAATTTGATGGTTACATGAACATAAATGAAAATCATTAAAAAATAATTTTATGGTAGTGAGTACATTAATTTTAATATCATGAAGTAATCATTGACTTTCAAATAGTGGGTCCTAATTTATCTAACGGTCCATGTTCGATCATACATTTAGATATAATGATAAGTGGAGGTGAAAGGGGTCAATAAATCTCAAAATAAAATTCATGATTGATAAGTATCAATAATGCATTCAACTAGTATAGGATCAATGACTCATGAGCAATTGTACAAAGAAGGATCAACAGAGTGAGCTAGGTTATCAAGTCAAGGATCTGATAGCTAGGATCCAGGAAACCAATGGGAACAAATATAGGATGAAAAAAATTCATTGCTTTGAGTAAATTTTTGACATATAAAGTTGAACCTAAGATCTTTTTTTGACCAAAAAAAGAGCATGAATTTGAGTTTGAGCATAACCTAAGTTGAACTAGAGACAACATATGAAAGGATGCCATAAAGGCAAACATGTAGACTTTAATAGCTTCATCACTAGAGCCAACTTCATGAAATTGAATACTCTATCCACTTTTTCATGCATGAAAAAACTAGTTATGAATGGTTTAGCATTATGATGAAATTAAAATGACTTGATTCTACCATTGTAGCCACCATGGAAATTCACTGAGAGAGTAATGCAATGATGTAATAGACTAGAGTGACCTAGATCAATCGAGAAGCTAAAATGAGCTTAATTTGTAGAGGAAGTTGTAATAAATTATAAAATGGATTTGATATCATTTTATTCTCCTTTTTGAGTGTCAAATCTCTCTCTCTCTCTCTCTCTCTATCTCTCTCTCTCTCTCTCTCTCTCTCTCTCTCTCTCTCTCTCTCTCTCTCTCTCTCTCTCTCTCTCTCTCTCTCTCTCTCTCTCTCTCGATTCCTTTATTTTATAAATATAGCCTTCAAGCTATTGTTTTGAATCTATTAGGTTGGTATGACTAGACTCTACCAGAATTGTATTCAACACCTCTTGAAGTAGACAATAGAGTATTTTTTAGTCATTTATCAATCTGTATTTAGTACTTTGTGTTTTTTTAATATGTAGATGTGAATTTTATCTTCTTTTTTCATGTCTAAACTCAACCTAAGTAATATTATCTTTCTTTGTAGGTCATATAATATGTCTTAGCATTGATATCTCAAGAATATAGTGGACAATCAAATTTAAGTGTTTTTAAACATACCTTAATTCATTGCTCCCTAGTCTGAGTGTATCAAACTAACCTCTATATGAAACACTATTACATATAAACTATAATAAGCAATGCATTAGCTTATTTCATAAGTCCATTAGTGTGATAAAGAATTTGAGTTCAAGAGTGGATCTGACAATTTTTTGGTGCATCACCACATATCATAATAGGTTTTACTTTATGTAAATATATTAACTCTTCTCACCCCAACAAATTTTAGATTTAAGAAATAAAAGTCCAAATTATAAAATTTGAGGAGCTACCCTCATTAAAAATCCTAGTATTTTGGTCTAGTTATAAGCATCTCATAGCCTTAAACCATTCCCATGTTATTTCAGGTAAGGGTTAGAATTGAACAAATATAACCTATATTGGGTGTTATCTAGATTATTAACACCACTCTCACTGTTCACCAACTGCTTCACAAAAATAAGTGACCATTCCATTTAGGCTACCCTAAGGATTCCACTTTGTAAGGAAAAACATTTATTCATAGGTGAAATTACATGAGTAAATGGATCCCACAAGGAAATCCCAAGAGCCCTAGGTAGAGAAGAGAAAGAGAAAATAGGCCAAGGCCCTAATAGTTCCCCACATGTGATCATTCTTTGACTTAACACAATAATCTCTCATGATTACACATATGGAACCCTAGGTAGCCCAAACCCCAAGACCAAATATAACTGAGGGACTATGTAATACAAGCTATCAACCTCAATCTCATCTAGGCTAGGCCTAATAAAAAGGTTAAGCTGATGGAGGAAATATAAAATTCCATTACTATGGACTATATCAAAGTGGGATAATAGATGGAGAAGAATAAGTTGGAACTTAACAAGGTGAAGGATATAGTCGACGGTCTCAACATTGAGGCTAAAACAAATAACATAGAACTTTAAAAATTGAGGTCTAACCTTTAGAGCCACATCTCTAGTGTGATATTCTAGGTGGAAGCCAACTTAGGAGTAGACATAGAGGCCAAGATACAAGAAAAGGAGGAAGAACTTGTGCAGACCCATAAAAATCTCTTAGTTTCTAATTAGCCATATCTATAATTATAGAAATAGACACAACATGAGTCATTAGTCAAGGACAAAAAAATATTGTAACTTAAAAATGACTTTGCCATCCACTCTTAGACCACGAGGATCCTCCCAATGGTTTAGTAGATATACATATCTTATTAGGAAGGGATCAAAGGCACTGTCACAAACCTTAAGCCAAAAGTTAGTTTCATCATAGATTCAAAGAGGTTGAGATCTTAGGTAAGCACATCCATCAACCAAGTCATGTCTTTCATATCCCTTAAGGTTCAAGATTCACAACTCCTCATCCAAAAGCTTTACAGTGTTATAGATGAGACACTATAATAACATGGGGTGACTAACCAAAGGTAAATGGAAATAAAGGTCAAAGAATTTTTGAGATACAATAAGGTATCTACCAAGTATAAGGCATTCCTTAATGCCTTAAAAAAGGTGGTCTAGGATAGGAGGGGCACACTAAGTAACTAGTCCAATTGGGACTCTGCTCTCTCCTAGAGGACAAGATCAAATCACTACTAGAGTAGAAGTAGATTAACTAGGCCATGTTCATGTCTCTTGGTCAATCACCAAGAATCTCCAAGGTGGAGAAAATATTTCATCCACTTGCCCAGCTAGAGTTCTAAATACTAGTGATACCTTAGAGTTTGGATAACATTTACTTTAAATAGATCATCAATCTAGATAGAGACTTTAAGGATCTCAAGAAGAAATCCCAACCCAAGGAGGAAGAGTGGGTGCCTTTGAAGGTGGCCTTTCAAAAGTTATAAGTTTCAGGCCTTCTTCCTTTTAAATTTTTTTTTCCATGATTAGTTTATGAAACTAGGATTTTTGGGTTCTCTCATCCATGGGAAGATGCCCCTCTAAATTGCTATGAACTATGGATCAAAATCCACTTTTTTGTTATTTTGGAGTAGTCAACTTTTAGCCTCATACTTGCTTAGTGGAATTTGGTAGTTCCTTCTTCCTAGGGTCCCTTTTACATATTTTTCCTAAGTATCAATCCCCTTACATTTTTTACACATGGAAACCTAGTTCTTGTCCACCACATAAGGTATTTAGTTTACCCAAGAGAAGATCCAACACTCCACATAGAAACTAAATGCTCTTTGGGGCCATTTCACTTTTGTCAAGACTCGAAGAAACACCATTAGTTAGTGGAGTTATAAGGGGGACCCATAATTTTAGTTGCAAAGAGGTATGTAGAATTCTCCACATGGAATCATGGTATTTATTATGAGGAGTTTATTTTTTCAAGTGTAGACACTAGAAAACCATACACTATGGTTTTAGATGTTGCACTAACCCTTAGATCACCCTGGGCTATACTTGGGACCATTTCACAATCTTTCAAGTACCAAATATAAGTCAAAAATGACTAATTCTTCCATTTTAAATTTTCCCTCTCAAATTTTGATGATCAACCCTTAACCATTGATGGTTAGATTCAACCATTGATAGTTTACCCTTAACCACCTTAAGGGTTAACTTCAATTGAAAATCCTTCTTACTTTTCTATTAATAGCTATTTGATCCACCATTTTTCATAATCAATGCATGTTAGGTTTAAAATTAGACACCTTGTTAAACTTATTATTTCACCACTCCCTTCCCTTTATATTAGGAGAGGAAGAGGAGGTGAAAGATCATCAACAATCATTATTAAAAATTATTGTGCAAGAGATCAGAGCTTCTTGTGTAGGTATTCTTCTAGCTTCTAGTGACTAGGGTAGAGATCAAAAGTGCTACTATAACTTATGAATCAATAGTGGAATTAATGTCACTCCATTGAGATTATTTTCAAAGCTACAACAAGATTTTAGCCAACCTCAACATTATTTAGACCAACAAAAATAAAAGATAAATATATGTTTCTTATGAATATTTAGTAATTAGTTTCATTTTTTCATTCCTTATGTCACTTTCCCTTTGTCTCACAACTACAAGCCAACCCAAGTTCACCTTCTAGAACCTCCCTACAAACTTCCTAGCCAAAATTTTCTTCTTAAACTAGATCCCATAGTAATCACTGATAGTTTCCTAATTGTTGATGATTTTTATCCTAACTACCAATGGTTTACTAATCATGAATGGTTACCCAACCACCGATGGTTACCCAACCATTGATGGTTTCACCCAAGTACTGACAATCCCTATTTTACATTTTTAAATAGCAAGCTTATTTGACCTATCAAACTCTAAACCATGTTTGATTCATTTAGAATTTATATCTATCATTTATTTTTATAATTATTCAAAAGCACTTATTTCTTCTCAAACACTTCTTGTATTTCATTTCAGTATCTTCTATTATTTATAGAAATTATTTATCTTTCATTTTTGAAACTCAATTATTTAAAAATGTGGATTGACACCCTCCAAATATGCTTGTTTTTCTTAGATCTAGCTCATGCTAGGCAATCCACCCTATTATCCAATTAATCAATCATTTTCTTTAGTGGTTTTTTATCTGTAGGTCATTCCTCCTAAGAAAAAGAGGAGTATCTACAATCATCTAGATCAATGCATGCAAACGAAATCTAGGTTATACTAACCTCACCCTTATTTCAATTTTTACATCTTTCTTCTTAGAAAACAAATCAAAATTTAAGTGAAACATTTTGGCATGTTCGATGGGACCTAGTTACATCTAGGTGTCTTTTCTTGTTATTTTATGCTCATACAATGAAATCAAAATTTCATTTTGGACTTAAAATTAACTACATACATTATTTTATTATATTTATTAGCTCATATAGATTAAATTAATTCAAGTATATCAATCTTAGTCTCATTTATCTCCAAACATAGAAGACCAAACCACACATTCAATTAACTATCAAAACATTAACAGAAGGCCTGACTAGGATTTCATCACCTAGTGGTCATCTTTCCTCAGTTATCTTATTTGGATTTCATAACTAAGGGGAAAACTAACTCAATACACTGGTTGAGTATAATGTCTAACAACTTGGTATATCTTGGCTAATGACTCAATAACATTATCATTGTAAAGTGTGAAGTGATGGGGTAGGCCACATACCTTGTTCTAGTATAGATCTTGACAACCTTTGTCTACCTGAAACCATCCTTAGATATATTCTTCTAGTATGCATTCTATGATACCAAGTTGGTCTTCATAACTTCTTTAAAATTGAGGCATAATCCTAAAAGAGAGATAATAAAGTATCCTAGGATTTTAATTCACATTAGTGTATGCATTTCTTTATTTGAGATATTTTTCTTTTAATTGTTTCTCTTATGAGTTGTGAGATATCTTGTATCTTCCTTTTTACCTTATTTAAATGGATTTAACTAAGCAATAACTAATCAACCAAGAAAATCAGGATCCACCACTTAATCATCCATCTTCCTCTTCTCCTTCATCTATGGAGTATGTCTTAGATGTAGAGAGTTATCCTCATCCTTATGTAAGGCCTAGTATCCCTCTAATGGTTTCCCAAGATGATATGGATTTTTCCACATTTTTGGATAATGACCCCATATCCTTCAAACATTACATTTTAACCATATCTCACCATACCCCTACTTTAGTTCTACCTATTGACCCACCCTATGGTATGCCATCCCACCTTATGGGTAGCACCTCTATTGCCATCATTTATACTTAACCTTTAGTGACAAATCATCTTCTTATACTAATAATCCCACTAATACCACCATCAAAAACTAACCCACCCACCCAACCAACACTCAAACACTTTCCACCCTAACCAACAACCATTTTAGTACAGGATCAACCCAACCTTTGGGTACCAATATTCCACTTACCATGGGAGAACCCTCTATTAGTGTTACCACCCTTCATATTATTTCCAACCCACCTACCTCCACTCCATTACAAATATTGGTGGTTCACATAACTTCTACCCTTTACCAATTAGTACCAAGATTACTACCCATCCTCAACCTATCAAATTGACCCCTCCAACTTAACCCATGTCAATTCTTCAATAAGTTCCTATTGTACCCAATCCTAACTATATTCCAAATACATATGGGTATATGGCTCCATCCTCTACCCAAGCTCTTATGTCTACCTACCCATTCATGACATCCTCCTAATCACCCATATCCACACACCAATATATGACAACCTCCTAACCTTCCACTATCTATCATTATGATGCACCTACCTAAACCCAACATAATTTAGCCTAAAACTATGAGGGTGCACAATAACAAATGGATATTGATAAGATGTTAATGGACAAAATGACCACTTTAGAGTCATATATTTTTGGTGCCCATAACTTCTTATCATATGACTAAATATGTAATGAACCAATTCAGCCATAAATCCCCATTCGACCCTATTCCCCTTAGTGGGAGCTTCCAAAATTTTCAATATTTCAAAGCAAGGAAGACCTTTAACAACATCTAAGAACATTTAGGCACTCTTGCTATTAGATTTCCTATGATGATGTTATCCTTCTTTTCACCTTTCCCATGTCTTTATCTAGTTTGGAATTAAATTAGTATAGTGTTATTACCAAACACTCCCTCTTTTCTTTTTCCCAACTAGCTCAAACTTTCTTAGATCACTTTTCCATAAAAAACTTTAAGAAAGTTTACATCACTAATATTTATTCCATCTAACAATTTGAAAATGAGTCCATTTATGACTTTGTAGCACATTAAAGAAGCTTGATAAATCAACTCTCTTTCTCTTTGCCCCAACCTAAGTTTATTGAGCTCTTTGCTTGATCTTGTGCCAAACACATTTCCTTCACTTTATAGGTTTAGACTTTTAGGACCTTTGATGAAGCTTTCGCCATGACAAGGAAATTAGAGAATAGAGTCAATGATGAGGGGAAGTTGAAATTAAGAACAAAAATTCCACATTCAAACAAATTGAGGTTCCCTCCTTCAAAAATAATAATAAAACCAACTTTAACACCAAAAACAAAGGAACCACAAATGTAGTTGTCCTTAAAACCACTCCTCTACCAGTTTTTAACTAGCCTAACTCTTCTAATTCCTTCAACCAAAACACTAGAAACCAAAACTACAACAACAAAAATCAATTTAATCTAATAGGGGAGTCATATGCTTCAGTCTTGGAAAAGTTGTTAAAATAAAATATCATACAACTTCCACTGATCAAACATCTTCATAAATTCAATTCCTCTCATCATATACCTAGTTGGCATAAAGATAATGAATTGTGTGCCTTCCATTATGTCATCAAACATGATGTTAATAGGTGCAATACTTTCAAAAATGTTGTCTAAATTCTAATTAACAAGGGGGAAATTGTGTTAGATAATCCAAATGCACCCCCAAATCAGTCACTTGACATCTTTAGATAGCCATTTCTTAACCATGGCCCTTCCATGAATACCGAGAACAATAGAGTGTAATCCTCCCACAAACATGAGGTCCATACTATTAGTATTGTCCTTATAAAACTCATTATTGAGGAAACCATTACTAAAATCTCATTCCCCTCCCCTCTACTTACTGAAGTATTGGAGTTACCTTCTATTCCTTTGGAAACCAAAATAAAGGAAGCAAATATTCCCTTCTCTCCACTTGATGAGGTAGTGGAGCTACCCACCTCTCCTTTCGAAAACACACCAAAAGAGACATCAATTACCACCATGTCCTTTTATTCCATCATATAATAATCCACTCTTATTTTGGAAAGAATTCCTAAGAAAGAGGTCACTCTATCTACCTCTCTTATAGAATACTCACCTTCTTAGATCTTAGAACCTTTGATTAAGTAAAAGGACAATGTAACCACTCTTCTCTCTAGACCCATGGGTTTCTCCTTTGAGACCAATACCTAAGGGATAAAACCCATCTATAAGCCCTTTAATAGACTAGTTCAAAACTTAGAGTACCTATCCTATCCAATGCAAATCATGCCACATTTTGGCATTGTCTCATGATTCGTTACCTAGCCAAGCAAGAGTCCCCAACAATGCCATTATCAACCTAATATTCTACTTCTACTACTAAACCCACCATCATCTAAACAAAACCATTATAAACCTATACACCTTAAACCATAGTTGAACCAACTAAACCAGCTCCACCCATAATAGCCCAAGTACCTTTTTCCATCTTAGCTAAGCCCATAAAAAATCTAGGCATACTACCTACTCAGATCCTAACTCACCCTCCTTTAAAGTTGGATTTAGCACCACCTAACCTACCAAAGTAACCCCAAGTCAAGCTGACCAAATAAGAAGATACACCTAAGATCCCAATAGATAAAACTTTGTCACTTATTTCTACCTTGTCTTCCATTTTGGGACCACATCCATCTTCCATCCTAGGGCCTCATCCTTCCATTAAGAAAAAACATCTCCCAAAAACAACCCAAGCATAGCCTCGTCTTCTAGGTATGCCCTTACCTATCCTCTTCATGACCTTAACCTCCAAACCCTCCACTATCAAACATCCTACTTCTAAACCTTCTATTTTTAAATTACCCATTACATCCTACTACTAAAAATTTCGCCTCTAAATCACTAACCACCAAGAATGCTCCACCACCCAGAACTCCTACTAAACCTATTCTTAAGAAGGCTTCCACCCTAAAAGCTAAAACTAAAACTCCAACATCCCTTCCACCTTTGCTCAAATATTACTAAACCATCCTATAGAGATTATTACAAGATTATTTCTTGACTTTACCTCTCATCAAACCATTTAACCCTCGTGGTCCTAATCCATCCTAATTTGATGATAATCTAATTTGTTCTTACCATATAACATTAATACATGATATGGAGAATTGTAAATCTCTCTAGGTCCTAGTCCATTAGTTATATGTTGATGATGACCTATTATTAGAAGATCAAACCATAACCCCACAGCCACTCTAGGAACCATATGCCACCACCCCAAACCTACCTACTCCCACACTCTCATCCAAGAGTGAGGAGGAACTAAAGTATTCCTAAAAAAGGATAAGCGGAAGGCAAAGGTATCATTTCCATGGACATACCCTTCCTTTACCACCCAACCATTCACCCAAACCCAAACATCAACACCTTCTCTCTAACCCAAAATATCCATCTTGGGTACCTCTCAATCCAACCCTTCCATGTCAATCTAGAGAGTGGTTATAAATAAACTTCACCAAACACCGATGAAGGTGAGTTTATGTGAACTAATCAATACCTTGACCCATCATCACTAGGTAATGATAGAAGCTCTTTAGTCTATATAGGTCCTACTAGAAGATCCTCAACCTCTAGTAACATTTGTCAATTCTCTCCATCTTTCCTCCATTGTCACATTTAAATATTCATAATTAATTTTCATTCATCCCTAGAATTTAGGTCATCCTCCCTTCATTACTAGATACATCAACCAAACCCACATCAAGCAATTTATGATTGATGAGGGATAGCATAAACATTATGTCCTCCCATGCATATGACCAATTTAAACAATTAGAGAAGATTATGTTAGAAACTATAGCATTACTCCATTCCTTTAATGAAACTATGGTAACAACTCTAGTAATTATTGTCATCCACATTCATTTAAGACCTCACACACTTCCTAAGATTTTCTATGTAGTGTAAGGTCAATTATAATATAATGTTATGCTTGGATGCCCTTAGATATATTCCATGACATGTGTATCATCCACACTACATCAGTGCACCAAATTCAAGCATGAGGTTTAGGTACTTACTATACAATCCAACCCAAGCCATTTGACATCAAGCAACATGATGTACCACCTAAATGATGTCCTCCTCCATCCCACCACTAAGTCTTCATCAACCAGAAATTATTCCACCTCTTCTACCAACCAAGCCTTGACTAAATAATCCATTATTTATACCCAAATCCCCATAAAGGACCCATTAGAATCCACATTCTAACATCTCTCACTTAGGGAGTATCACCTCTTAGAATTAGATGCCTTCCCTACTCCCTAAGTGTATGAGAACTTTGACTAGAACCCCAGTTACAACCCTAATACTAGAACTACTATTTATTTTGGGCCTCATTACCTCAAAATTAGTCTTATATATGGGAGAATTGATCAACCACTTGCCACTTCCTCAACCTCCTCTTTTACATGACCATTCACCTCTGATTTCTCCTACCTAGATAAACCAAAGTTTACTGAGACATAACTCCATTAGTGTGCTTAGAAAGGATTAAGTTTTGGATGTTATGATCATAAACCACATGAGTTACCTCCATATAATACTTAAAAACCTCATGAAAGATTTGGTGTTGGTTGTGTTTCACCCAAAGAGCCAATAAAATCACCTCCCATTATAGTCATTAACAAGGAAATCCCATCCTCACCATCCATTCCACCATCAAAATTTAAGGATTTAAACATCATCCCCCATAATTATTTTCCATCAACATGATCTACCTTAGACCCTTCACTTATCAAAAGGATGGGGAGACTGTAACCATTCCTTTGACTCATCTTGAGATGGTAAAAGATGACTCTCCTACCATTAATATCATTCAATGTCAGGATGATGATTCTATTCTTGCCTATATTGGTCTATAATATTCCTCTATGAATAAATCCATTCCTCTTGAGACTTAAACCATGTTAAAAAAGTCTACCATGGATATCAACTTGGGTACTTTAGATAAACTATGCATTGTCAAAATCAACCAATTGCTAAATTCTGAGGAGCTTCAAGCTTTCCCCTATTTCCTGTAATACCATAGCATATCATTTGCTTGGTATTATAGTGACATGTCAGGAATTGACCCTTCCATCACCACTCATAATATAGTCGCCAACCATGATGCCAAACTAGCTAGGTAAAAACTTTGTTGGATACACCCTCACATAACCCTTCTTATCAAAGATGAACTTCAACACCTCTTATCTATAAATTTTGTTTAAACCATTAATTATCCCTAATGGGTCTCAAATTTCATCCCTATCACCATATCCATAGGGTGACTTCAAATTTGTGTTACCTTTCATGACCTTAACCTTACTTACCCAAAGGATGAATATCCTTTGCCAAGCATTGACCAACTTATTGATCTTATAGTCAGCCATGAGATGTTATCTTTTATGGATGGGTTCTTAGGTTATAATCAGATCTTAATTTGCCTTGAAGATTAACACAAAACTACCTTTATCATCCTATGGGGAACTTTCTACAATAGAGTCATGAATTTTGGTTTGAATACCATTGGTGTAACCTACCAACATGTTATGACCTAGATCTTCCATGACCTTATTCACAAAATCATAGAAGACTATGTCAATGACCTTCTTAGGAAATAAAAATGTTGTAAATATCATTTGGCCATTCTTAAGATTATCTTTGAATGCTTCATCCATTACCATGTCCACCTTAACCCCAATAAGTGTATTTTTGGGGTATTATCAAGAAAGATCCTTGGCTTTATCATCTTCCTTCAAGAAATTGAAGTTGATTTTGCCAAAATCAAAGCAATCCTCAACATGCCTCCTCTCAACCACATCAAAAAAAAAATTATCTTGCAAGGGAAGCTCTAATCCATTTGTCACTTTATCTCTCAGATCTTGGATTGATGTCAACCTTTATATTAACTTCTAAAAAAGGATGTATCTTTTAAGTGGAAAAAAGACTATCAAAAGACATGTGATTCACTTTAAGAGTACCTTATATCTCCACATATCCTCATTCCTCCCAAGGATGATAAACCTTTTTACCTTTATATTTCTACCATCGACCACTCCTTAGGGTCAATGTCATCCCATCAAGATGAGTAGCATAAAGAGTAATCCATCTACTATATAAGCCATATGCTTATAGAATATAAGATTTAGTACACTCATACTAAGAAACTTTTCCTTGCACTAGTCTTCATTTCCTCCATACTTTTCCACTACCTTCTTAATCATAAGACCTATGTCATAACCAATACTGACCCACTCAAGTATATGCACTCTAAACCATATCATAACGAAAGTATGGCTAACTGGCTCATGTTCTTAGTTGAGTTTGACCTTGAGTTCCTCTAGTAGAAGTCAATAAAATGAAAATTCATCATAAACCAATTGGTCAAATAACCCTTAACAGATAATCAACCATCCTCCCTTGAGTTTCCCAATGATCCCATCACCACTCTTTCTGAAGAGGACATCACATATCAAATGACCATGTTTTTTGATGGATAAAAATGTCAACATGGTGTGGATTTGGTATCATCATTATTCCTCTTGACACTAAACCTCTTCCTTTATCCTTCAAACTTGACTTCATTTATATCAATAATAATTTTGAGTATGAAGCCCTAGTGATATATCTCCAAACTGCTTTAGCCCTAGGAATTAAAATAATTAGCATTTTTGGTGACTCCAAACTCATGATCAATCAAATAAATAGATCTTACCAATGTAAGAATGCTATATTAAAATAGTAAAAACAACTATCTGATGCAGTCTTAGTATCATTTAAAAACTATTGCATCTAAGCCACCCTGGGATCAATGAATAAGTTTATTGATATGATGGCTTCTCTCTCTTCCCAGAACCCATCTTCACATTCTACCTATAAGTTATCTATCATTATCCATCATTTTACCTAGCCTTATTTTATCAAATTAGATTCTTCAACCATATTTAATGTGAAGGAGGCCCAACTTAACCTTTTGTATAGGTAGATCTTTGATTATCTCAACCTTGCCATCATCCCTTCCAATCTTTCTATGAAAAACTAAAGAGAATTCATTAAGGGTACCTATCATTAAACCATATTAGGGGGAATATTTTACAAGAGTGGCTTTAATGGCCTTCTTTTCCACTACTTATGTAGCTATGAAATCTCTCATGTTATCAATAAAATATATGATGGGATCTATGAGTGACACTTTAGTGGCCTAGCCATTGCTAAATACATCATTTTCCTTAGTTATTATTGGCACACCCTTAACCAATATTTATGTGATTATGTGAAGAAGAGTTTTAAATTTCAAGAACACACCAATTTACATCATGAACCTAGCCACAGTCTCCAAGTATCTAAAGTTTTTTGGCCCTTCTTGTAATGGCGTCTATATCTTATTGGTCAAATTAACCCCCATTCTTCATAGTGACATCATTATTTCATCACTAAAATATAATATTTCACTAAATGGGTAGATTATATTCCTCTCATCTCAACTAGATTTGAAAACATTATTGATTTTATCAACCATCACATTATCTTCCATTTTGGTGTTCCTCACAAAATTATCATCAACAATGGTAAGTCTTTTAAGATTAAAAAAGTCCAAGGTCTTTGTGACACATTCAATATCAAGCTAAGTTTCTCTTCACATTATCATCCACAACCTAATGGATAGGCCAAAGCTTCTTACAAAACCCTAAATAACATGATAACTAAAATGGTTAATGCATTTGGTTAGGATTGGCATTTACACATCCCTTCACTTTATGGGCATATCATACTAGCATTTGAACCCCTATGAGTGCTACCCTTTCTCTCTTATGTTTGGAGTATAGGCTATCTTGCCTCTCAAAGTCTAAATTCCCTCTCTTTGCATATCAATTCAAGATCTCATTTTTGAGGATGATTATCATCAAGAATGTTTATCCCAACTTGAGGTACTTGATGAACATCATTTAGCCATACTTAGCCATCTTTGTGTCTATCAAGAGAGAATCAAGAGTGATTATAATGGATAGGCCAAAGCTTCTTACAAAACCCTAAATAACATGATAACTAAAATGGTAATATTTGGTCAGGATTGGCATTTACACATCCCTTCACTTTATGGGCATATCATACTAGCATTTGAACCCCTATGAGTGCTACCCTTTTCTCTCTTATGTTTGGAGTATAGGCTATCTTGCCTCTCAAAGTCTAAATTCCCTCTCTTTGCATATCAATTCAAGATCTCATTTTTGAGGATTATTATCACCAAGAATGTTTATCCCAACTTGAACTACTTGATGAATGTCATTTAGCCATACTTAGCCATCTTTCTGTCTATCAAGAGAGAATCAAGAGTGATTATAACAAGCACCTCAAAGTGTGACAATTCAATATTAGATATCTTGTCTTAAAGGAAAATTAACATGTCACCAATATGGAGAAAATTAGGTCGGTTAAGTTTTATTTTAATTAGATTTGAACTTATATCATAATACATAAGTATGGATTAAGATTTTCCCAATTGTCCTCTCTTGAAAGGAATCCAAAACCTGATCCCCTTAATGCTTCACATCTACATCCTTTTTATAAAAAAAAAGATCAACCTCAATTTTTTTCTAATTTAAGCTCATCCTTTGTTTTCACCCACATTCATCTCCTTATTTTAAGTACAAGTGTTTCAAGCTAAATCATGTGATTATCCATTACAACCTTTGCCTAATCTTGAATATGGCTACCATATCTCTACCCATAACATGGTTCTCATGGTACTCTGTCCCTATTTTTAGGATGGATATCCATGGTTGTTGTCACTTAAACCTCCTTTAACCATCATCAACCTTCTTATATTTTAGTCTTTCCTTCATGAAGGTGAATGTTTTGAGCCTATATAAGCAAATCCATGTCAATAACAAAAATAAAATCAACCACAAAAATCATAAAAAAACAAAAACTCATATATTTTATGGGTCGTTTCAAGCATTTTTAGACTACTCTCTTAAAGGATAGATACCAAAAAAAATAAAAATTACTCAATGTAAGTTAGACTACTCCCTTGAAGGACAGTTATTAGAAATATTTAAACAAATATCATAAATTTATACCACTCCCTTGAAGGATGGATGAGTAATGCATTTGTCAAAGCATAGTAATTCATGGGAAGCTTCTCACATTGATTATCTTCCCAATCAAATGAACCATTTTAAAAATAAGAAAAAGGTAAAAATAATTCTAAAAGCCATAATAAGATTTCATAAGTATACTTCTCACATTGATTAGTCTACACTTTATATAACATGGACTTATTTATACTAGCTCTTTGTTAACCTTCAGAAGAGGCATGCTTGTCTCATAAGAAGCTTCCATTTTCATCCATCTCCCCTTTATATCCTCTATAAACAAGGGATTCCTAAGATTACTTAACATTATGTAATTAAGAAACTATTTAACTAACTAAAAAATGCTAATGCAAAGCATTCAAATGGCTTATGTTCATAAGCTGATTTGACTTCAGTTTATATCAATCCTTGCTAAAGAAGAAGCATCATGCCTTCTTCTTATTCTCTCATAGTCCCTTCTTGATGTATTCATTATGATACTTATCTCTTGATTATCTCTTCTCTCTTATCATTTCTTGCATTTAGTTTTATTATCCAACTTACTCTATGTGTTTTAAGATTGTTTCACCTTAGTCTAAACAAATACAATTCATTATAAACATTTAACTACCAATTATGTGTTTATTTTAGTGGTTGCCTTCTTACCTTATTCATTTAAGTATTATTAATCATATAGATAGTTTAATTAATTAACCATCTCATACATCAAACATCATATAAATAACCCATCACATCAACTAATCATAAACCATCTATCATATCTATAACCATTTAATTATACATCAAAATGAATGAGTCACCCACATATGTTACCCACCACATGTCTAGTCTAGATAAAGAAGCATGAAATCATTAATTTAAAACATGAGAATCATCATCAATACCCATCACCATAATCATATCAACATCATAACATCATAAACATAATTATCATGAACATAAATCAGATGCTCATATCCATAAAAGCAACACCAATAAAACATATCCGCATCACGAACATAGTAATCAGTGACCATGTCTAATGAAACATAACATCATAAACATCATCACATCATGAACATAACAACATCCATGTAATATCAAACTTTGTCATGAGCATCAACTAAATATCCACATCATCACATGCCAAACTAGGTGTGTAAACATAAACAATATCATGCTAATCATAAGTATCATCATGATCATAACAATAAAAACATCCATAACCATAGATAAAATAAATAAACCATAATCAAATCTAGATCTCATGAACTCATAATCAAAATAATAATCATATACACAATAATGTTTACATCTCTCAAAAACATATACATCTTACTACATCAACTTGTAGGCCAGTATCAAAATCATATAACACATAAATAATATAAGGTCTCATACGAGTCTAAGACCCTAGAGCCCCACTCCCTTTTGGAGCTTACCTACCAACTGAACCTACTTGTCTACCTATAGATGTAGTCCACTAACTTAGTATCACATTGTTATCCCCTATGATGATCCTTAATATATACTCACCCTATATAGTCTCATCTAGAAGACATGTAAAAACTAAGGCCTCATAATACCTCAACTATCACTACATATCATGCCATAGAGATAGTCCTTGATGGTCCTTTAGGTGTTGGTACTCACCCCCATAATTTTTTGAAATCATCTCTCTCTTGTATAACCATAGATAGTTGACCTCTAGCCTGATCTCTCTCTATAGTAAACATGGATACTTGGCCCTATATTGTATCCCTCTCATAATTCACTAATGCTAAAGCAACCTAAGCTATGGATAGTTCCCCCATACCTAGTCTCTCTCTAAAATGAACATATATATATATATATATGTATGTATGTATGTATGTATTAGGGGTGTCCACCTCTATCTAATCCCCACCCCCTACCTTGACATCAACATCTATATCCTCCTAGTCATCATCTCTTCCAAACACTACTACATCATAAGGTACTCCTATGTGACCCCTACATCATCAATCTCTAGTCTCACTAACCTCTCTTCTTGATCACAATCAAACTCCTCTAACTATGGCTCAAGGAGTGGATACTCTAAATCCTCTAGTTATCATGGGAAAGCACCAAGAATATTCTATACTAACCCAAATTACCTCCTCACCTTATCAAAATAGATCAACTCAACCTCTAGATCTCATTTTCCCTCAATCCACCTATAGCTCTAAAATGATAGGGTCTACCTCAAAATACCTACACATGCTAAAAATCTGACATATAGTCTTTAGATGACATCACCCCTATCTATTACATCTAACCTATCTTAGTACCACTCCAAGTCGTGTGTCCCTTCCCCTGGTCTAGTGAGCACATGATCATGCCTCCATCACATAAACTTGACTTTATAATCCATCTAGACAAATCCATGCCATGATAACCTACCTAGTCTAAGTATCCTAATGTGCTCATATGTTCAATAGTGTAGCATGAACCTGGCATTGATGCCATACCTCCTATTTAATATATAACCCTAGAGATATTGGTAGATCTTTACTAGTAAGATAGGTGCCCAAGCATACACTATTTGATCCATCATCATGCCTACAAGAACTCCTAGCAATACCAAAGGAAATTTTCCATTGCTCAAGTTTGATATTGCATAACAATTGACATCCATCATCATCATCATCATGAAAACCCATCTTTTTCCCTTATCCCTATAATATAAGGGTGAATAATAAAGGCCTCTTGCATGCTACCTCATATGTACCAAGTCCTCCCCATATATCACATCCATGAGCTCATCTCATTATTCACCATTAATGTGATATATCATCTCACCTTATATAGGTAGCCTCATGAGGTAGTAGATGTCTTCTAGTAGGATCATTATGTCTTTGATTGGTATCAAGAATGTGTTAGTGGTTGGGTATGATCTCTCGATGAGGGCCACCAACATAACTACATCTCTAGGAACATGTTGATAATATTATATACCTCCCAATCTCATTATTTTCAAATTATCCCAATCTTATTTTGTCATCACTTGAAATACCCCATCCAAGATCTTTAACACTCGATCCCTCACCTATAACTACTCCCTCATATAAAAGGTTAAATGTGTTCATTAGTATACTTTACCTATCATACATACTTGCCTAAACCTACCCCTACCCTTCACCTCATCTACATACCACCTTACTTAATTTACCCTTCACCTATCCTCCTAATATACTTTCAACTTATCCTAAACCATCGACAGTTGAGTATTGAATGTCGATGGTTCCATGTGGAACTATCATAGATCACCACTTGATGACTGATGGTTTGGTGGCATACTACTAGTGGTCTCCACATTGGTGATTTAGACAATCACCTATGATCCTTGCCTATCAATTGATGATGATCAATAAATACCATAGATGATTATTATATGGTGATTTTTGATGACATACCAAGCCCTAAGGCTTCCCTAAGCTACCCAAAACATCTACCAAATCTCAAAATTTTAAACTAAACTTGCAATAACTATCACCTACACTAGTTATCACCCAATTAATACCCACCCCATACATAATTTTATACCTAAATCTCACAAAACCCTTTCTTTCAATCTGCCTACCCCCACCCACCCACTAGAAACTATACAAATCACAAATTTAATTACACCACTAACCTCATTACATGACCATCATCATGGTTTCACTCTTGAAACTATCACCATTTGGCCTTGAATTCTCCCTCAACCTCTCTACATCCTCATTGTATCTCCTCTACTATGTCGCACCTTAGTCAAAATTCTAACTCATAACTTAACTCCTAATCAAACACATAAATCAATATCTCACATTTCTAATTGTAAAATATTAAGTGTCACCACACAAGAAAATATAAACATCTTAGGTCAATTCACAAATGTAGAATAACAATCCTCATTCAATTTTTAACTATAACCCTTTTAGGGCTAATGTCCAACTACCAATAGTTGATATTGATTATTGATAGTCATATGCAACCATTGATGGATTGACATTGACCATTGATGGTCGACCATAATACAAATTTTTACATCATATTTACACCTTTTACCAACTCTTTACCACAAAAACATTTACATTAACCACACATATTCAAGATCTCCTTCTTCACCAACCCACTAACAAACCATAACCCCTAGACTTGGACATTTTGGCCCAAATTTCACATGTTTTATGATGACCTTACCTTGGTCATTTTAAATACAATGACTACCTTGCAATGTTGAATAACTTGAACTTACATTACTTTTGTAAACTAACCATTTCAGTACCTCAGAGCATGACCCTTTGTAATCTTGATACTTTTAACCCTTTTATGTCTTCCTAGGATCACTTCCTACCTTGGATACCTAAGAACACATTGACCTTACCTAGAAGACTTAAATTTACAAGTATAACATAATTATCATGCTTAAATGTGATCACTTAGCCCACTTACTATTTTTCCTTTTAGTACCTACCTTGTTTTAAATACTACATCACCTATGACAACCTAGTCTATATGTGATCTATGATATCATACTTAGTCATATTTTATCTATATGCTTATGCTCTATTACCCAACCTCTTTCTAAATTTATCACCCACTTAACTAATTTTCAAACTTGAAACCGACTCTATTTTACCTAATCAATTCTTGGTTTGAGGAGGAACACCTCCTCCCATACTTATAGCATTTGACCTTTAAGCCACCATCTATTTTTGTTTATTATAACTTGTAGATACAAATTTCATAATAAAAAAGGGAAAAGTGTAGACACTATTAAACCATACACTATAGTTCTAGATGTCATAATGACCCTTAAATCACTTTGGGCCCCCTTTGGGACCATTTCACAATATTTCAACCACCAAACATAAGTCATAATGGCTAATTCTACCATTTTAACTTTGCCCTTTCAACCATAGATAATCAACCTTTAACAATTGACGATTAGCATTGACTACCAATGGTTCACCCTTAACCATCTTAAGGGTTAAATTCAACTAAAACTCTAGATTAATTTTATATTAATATATGTTTTATCCACCATTTTGCATAATCAATGCATGTTAGGCTTAAATTAGATAGCCTATTAGACACCTTGTTGAACTTATAGTTTCACCACTCCCTTCCATCTATATTAGGAGAGGAAGAGGAGGTGAAAGATCATCAAAAATAATTATCAAAACTTCTTGTACAAGAGATCATAACTTCTTGTATAGTTATTCTTCTAGCTTTCAGTAACTAGGATAGAGATCAAAATGTTGCTATAACTTATCAATGAATATCCAAAGTACTATCACTCCACTGAGATTTCTTCAAAATCTATAATATTTTTTTATCTAACTTCAACATTATTTAGACCAAAAAAAATAAAATATAATTATCTATTTCTTATCAAGATTTAGTAATTAGTTTCATTATTTCATTCTTTGTGTCACATTCCCTTTGTCTTGAAACCAACAGCCAACCCAAGTTCACCTTCTAGAACCTCCCTATAAACTTACTAACCAAAATTCTCTTCCTAAAATAGATCCCATATTAGCCACTATTTTTTTCTTAACTACCAAAATTTTTTACCCTAACCACTGACAATTTACTAACCATCAATGGTTACCAACCATTAATGGATTGACCCAACTACCGATGGTATCTATTTATCATTTTCAGACATCAAGCTTATTTGACCTATCAAACCCTGACCAAATCCCATTTTTTGAGTATTTATCTTATCATATAAGATCACTCAACCTTATAAACCATGTTTAATTAATTTATCATTGATATCTAATCATTTATTTCTATAATTAGTCAAAAGTACTTAATTTTTCTCAAACACTCCTTGTATTTAATTTCAATATCTTTTGTTATTTATACAAGCTATTTATCTTTTATTTTTAAAACTTAATTATTTAAAAGTGTGGATTCATATCCTCCAAATGAGCTTGTGTTTCTTATATCTAGCTCATGCTAGGTAATCCACCCTACTATCCAACTAATCAACCATTTTCTTTAGTTTTTTATTATCTGTAGGTCATTCCTCCCAAGACAAAAAGGAGTATCTACAACTATCTATATCAATGTGTCTAAACCAAATCTAGGTTCTACTATCCTCACCCTTATTTCAAGTTTTACATCTTTCTTCTTAGAAAATAAATCAAAATTTAAGTGAAACATCAATCTTTCGAGTAGTGCCATTAACTGATGGATATGGGTGGGGCACACTACATGGTAAAGAGAGGAAGCAAGTAGAACACTCCACATGGCATCATGGTGCTTGGATAAGGTAGATATTTTCTATTAAAACTAGGAGTTATGCCATTGTTCAAAATAATTTAGCCCTCATTTATGATGGAATAATAGAACTAGTTTTGAAGATGGACACATGGTACTATGATACTTCTCCTAATCATCATGGCCATCACAAGGCATTATAGCTGTACCATATCTGGGATGTGAAGATCAACAACACTCATGAGCTAGATTCCCTTATTCAATTGAAATTATATCATCATAGTCATAAGCACCAAGATTTCTAGGTGTCACTCCCATAAGAGATTATTGCACCTATATAAGCAAGACTCTTTTTCTTTGTAAGGGTAGGTGATTGATTATTTATAATTTTTACTACCTTTGAGATCATCCATTTGTAATATTTTTAGAATAAAATTAGTAGTAGCTATCATTTTTTTAATTTCACGACCTTAGCAAGTGACCCTCATGGGTTAGATTGAATATTGTATAATGTGCCTTTGTAGTCTTTTATATTTTTTCCTCCACCTAAAAATGAAGAGGATGTGGTGTTCTATGTCAAACTGAGTGAAGATTTCTTGCTATATATTATTTTCATTCTAATTTTTTATATTAATCATTATTGTTTGTGTTATAAACTTTAATTCATACTTTCATGCTCCTTTAATAGTCTATGGTGTTTGAATATTCAATCTATTTTATGCAAATGTAGGTTAATGCTTTAAATATCTCAATGCATCACCTTAGTTAGTCTATTATAGTATTTTTAACATTTATTTCTTTCACCTTTTCATCCCCCAAATCAAATCAAAGAGTTAGCTTCTAAAATATTGGAGGTTACTTTATAGACCACAATTAGGTCCCATACTTGTAAAGTTTCTCATAAAATTTTATTTCACCTAGAATGAGAGTTTTAGGCATCAACATTTCCCAAAGGAAGTTATAATCAATAATTGTAGTGGATTCATTGATTTTCCCAAAGGTGGGTAAACCAATAATAATGTTTAGGACACTAATTTGCCCAAAGGTTGTTATAAGTAGTGGCATGAGCATTTGCCCTAGTAGGGTAGTGGGAAAAACATTGATTTGCCTAAATGTATTTGTAATTTATAAAAAAATGTGGGACAATGATTTTTCCAAAGGTAGTTATAATGAGTGACATAGGAATTTACCTTGGTAGGATGGGTGGAGCATGAAAATAGCTATTTGTCCAAAAGTGGTACCTAAAAGGTAGTTATAATCATTCACATGTTTAATTCATTTGATTTAAAATGGGTTTACCATAGAAAGGCAAGATATACCATTTATTGATTGGGAAATAATTTACTACATAAGGTTAAATGAGCAAGGATAACTAATGCAAAAATTCCATAAAATGGATTTATGATGCGCTGGTAAATAATACCATATTTCTAACCTATCTGTGAGTATGAAAATGCACATTGAAACTTATATGGGATATAGGTATAAAAATAATGTTACTGAATATGTCTTAGAAGAGGCCCAAAAATATGGTCTAATTATAAAATGACCAAAAAATAAGACATGCATTATCAAGCACAATGCAAAACTAACCATGAATGTGAAAAATACACTTCCTAGAGTGTGTAGATTAAACTATAGGCCTTAGGGGTAAAAAATTCAAAATTTTGGCTATATATTCACCCTAGGGTGAAAAATAATTCATTTTCACCCTACTCTATTAACTTTTATGAGCTCTATGCTTTTTGCAAAGTGAGCTGAGAAAATTGGCTTGTAGAGGAGATAGACATCATGTTTTCGATTGCATGAGAGATTATATGTGGAAACCCCATGATAAACCACTGATGAGTACATTCAAATTTGTCATTAATGTTCATTTTATTAAATTTATTTCTTGTTTTAGGTCATAAAATAATGAAGTTATTATCTACATTTTAGGTTGAATACTGGTTTCATCAAGGAAAACAATGACTTCAAATGAAGTAATCATTACTAAAAATGGTAGAATCACCAAAAATGGGTGGAAATTGCCTAAATAATAACTTATCCCATTTCTAGATGAAGTTTTCATTTTTTGAAATTGAACATGGTGATATCACCTTAAAATGTGCAAAATCACCTAAATGGTGACTTTATCATTCTTTAAAATTTCAACTTTACTTTAGAATCCAAAAACACTTAGTTTAGGGACCCACCATGGGTCCAACATCTAGGAGAGGGTCAATTAGGCTTAGTAGGCTAGGCTTAAGCTCACGTAGTAGCATAGAGTTAGGTTGGCACTAACTTTTTTATGTTTGTGGAAGTGACTAATTGTGTTGATGTGTCAAAATTGACATTCCCTCTATTCACAAATCCCTTAGATCTAGATAGAGGGGATGGTTGGATTCCTACAATACCTTGATATTGATTATGTGGTGTGGATGTGTTGATGATTCAATATGTATCATAGGTGCCTAGAATGTTCAATAACACTTCTCATTTTAGAATTCCTAAGAATTCATTACATGAGTTACAAGTTGTGATAATCCTATTATCTATTGATGGAATAGAGACAAATCAAATGGACTATTTTAAAATATTTATATTAGTTGGTGGTTGGGAGCCACCATGGCCCAAAAATTAGATCTATGTAAAATATAGTGTATCTATTTTTTAAAAAAATAGTGAATTATGATTAGATATAATCTAGAGGCTAATCTAAGATGGATATTCACAATGGTAATTAAAGTAAAGTGATTTGATTAAAAATAAGAAAAAGTAAGGGTAAGATAGAAAGAAATGTTGTTGATCTTCATTCTAAATATTATGACAAAGTTTAGATTTCATATAGACATGCATTTAACCAATATAGAATATGAAATAACATAAGCTCAAATCCTATCATATATCAAGTAAACATATAAGGATGGTGGACATAATTCAAATAAGAACCCAAGTTAATTTAAATATTTAACCTTATAAGCAGATATCATAATCACATCTACAAATGCAAAGCAAATAAAATGAAATAAACTTAGATAACCTTCAATTAACCTAGTATTGGCACATGTTAATAATTTTTCATTCAAGGATGCTCATCAAGAATTCATAAGAACCATTCAAATATAAAATTTAGATCAAGAAAGTGAAAGAGAAACCATAGCAAATGATACAAATAAAATATGGACAATCTTTATAGAATTACTTGCTTGTATTAGTTGCTCCAAGTTTACAAAGTAGTTTTGGTTCTAAAAATTCTCCCTTTTTTTTACAATTGACCATACTTAAATAGAAAACCCACTAGACATGTTAGTTAGTTATTTATTATTGCATTGAGACATGTGCGTAGGATAAGTGTCCCTATTAACACCTTATAGAGAAAATGATCTTTTGTAATAGGTTGATATATAGGCAAGGTGTTTTACTAATTGCAAATGCCTAAAATAATATTTGTATTTAAGGAATTATATAAACTAAGTTATAAAAAGAATATTATTAATTCAATTAGATTGACCTTGAGGTATTTTTTTCTATTGAAGTGTCTAGTTGTCATCTATACTTGGCTCTTTTAGGCTTTGATACTACTCATCTATTAGTTTCAAATTAGACATAAGTTCCTTAAAACTTTCATCCTCTCAATATGTCTAGCTTTTGAGATCTTTGTCACTTATTTTTCTTGACTTCCTTCTTATAAAATCCCATATATATCTATATTTTCCCTTGAAATATCTTCTTGGGTTTTCATGGCTATGAGTTTATTAAGTTGTCCACTAATGGACTACAATTCCCTTCTGGATCGAATTATTTTTACACAGATGACTATTCATCATTCTATCTTGATTATAGTGAAAAAAAGGTCACACTGATGCTTCTATATTTTATTAGGGCCTTTTGGAGGTCTTATCAACATTTTAATGGCATTTATGAGCTGAAATCATAGGTTTCATGCCCTAGACTACTTTTTGGTTCACTCTTCTACATTACCAAATCCACAAAATCTTCAAATTTATCATTTAATGCCCATGTGGCTCCATCATGGCATCATAATCCTCAATATTTTATTAGATCCAAGTTTTTAAGATAGAATTTTCACTTTTATGAATAATAATAAATAAAGAGATAAATGTTATGGAAAAGGGTAAAACAGATATGATAGAAAAACTTAGTAGAAATGCACACGTGAACCAGATGAGGTGAACATTTCTTTGGATAGGGGAAGATGAGATACATAAGAAAGCAATCAAAGAAAGATTGTTTGTTAGATAAGGAGAAAGGGTGGATTACCTAGATGGTGTTAGATCCACGAAAGTGTGAGCTATCTATAGAGGTTGTCAATCCACTCTCTGATACAAGTTAATGATGAAAGAAAAGAAAGGAAATTTGCATACATGAAAGTAAAAAAAATGAATAATCTGAAAATGTAAGATAAATATCTAATAAACTAACATAAATGTAAATTATAACTTATATAAATAAATGTTTTAATCTAGTCTGGTCTAGGTTTGGTTAGGTCTTTGATAGAAAATAAGAAAAGAAAGGTCTAGCCAATTGTTAGTTTAATGGTAAAAAATGAGAGTTTTGGTCATAAAGGGATAACCATTAGTGGTTATGGGTAATCAGCGATGGTTAGGGATAACCATTAGTGGTTACCAGATGGGACTAGGAATGTCAGAAAGGTATATAGGTAGAGGGGTGAGATCAAGCTCAATCTGATATAGAAGGTCTATTCAATATTTGGTAATGATAGGATGAAAAGGTAAAGGATCCAAACTAATAATAATTAGATGGGAAGGGTGTAAGGAGGTAAGATCCTGATAGAGATATTCAAGCATATGGAAAGGAAATATAAATTGAAATTAATCAAATGCTTACTTGATCTTGAAGAGATTTTAGTAGTATAATGGTGCTTGAAGGAGAGCTAAAAGAAATTCACTAGAGGTTTAGGTTGGTGGTTGCTGGAGAAACCTACGTGAAAATATTTGAATGCTTGGAAGAATTGAGAACCTATATGAAGATATCCTGAATGTAGAATTTGGATATTGATGTATGGATCCCTTTGTCCTCTTGCTCACTTCTTTTTATAAGCAAAAAGGTGATGGAGTAAGAAGACAATATTTTATTATGAGCTATTTATGATGTGTTAGAATATGGATCAAGTGGAACTATTAAATTTGGTTCTTCATTACCTCAGGAATAGTTGGTGATGAGTTACTAGCCTAGGGAACTAATTGTAGGTACTAATGGTAACCATCGATGCTTACCTTAACTATCAATGGTTGAGGTACCAAATATAAGTGGCTTAAAAAAGGGTCAAAGGGGTTAAATGGTTAAAAAATGTCTAGTTAGGGTGAAAGGGCCAGTTGGTTAGTAAAATAACCAGCATAATCTAGGGCGAGGATTAAGAGGGTTAATAAGGTAAGTTAAGTTAGCTAAGTGGCTAACTAGACCCAAGGTGAGGTTAGGTTAGATGGGTTCAGTGAAGGGATTAGTTCAAGATATATTATTTCAACTTTATTTGTTTATTCAAAATAATTAAAAGAGAAGTCTGAGGAATTTTGACAATTAGGACCATGTGTGTAGTTTTTTAGTGTCTACATTTTACCCCTTTTTGTTATACAACTTGTATCCATAAGCTAAAAAAAATAAAGATGGTGTTGGTTGAAGGTTAGCTTTCCCCAAGAATGGGAGAATTTCCCCCTCAAACTAGGAGATGATGATGAAAAATTGAATCAGTTCAAGGTCTGATGAATGGTGTATGGTTAGTCATAAAGGTGGGTGACTAAAGGGTAGTTCAAAGCTAGGCATATATAATGCAAACATGCACACAAGATGTGATAACCAAAATCAAGCAAAGACTAAGGATTCTAATGTTAGTAAAAATAAGATTAGTGCTAAGAAGACAGGTGACCAATGGACAACGTGACCATATTGTGATGGTTTGGTACACTTTTTAGCAATCTAATCAAAATGGATCAGTGTTAGTGGGGGTATAAAAATTTATAAGTGATCTTGTGTGTGGGTATCTAAAATAAAAAGTGATCCTATGGAAAAAACCAATGTTTTGGTCATGTAAAAAGTCTAAAATGTTTAAATTTTTGAATGTTCAACATGGCAAAGTTGGTTAATGTAGTAAAAAAATACCATGGCAATGACATCACAAAAAGATGTGAAAGGTTTGGGTAAAAATGGTCAACATTTGAGGTGTATACAGTGAAATGGTAATGGTTAATCGTAATGTTTGAAAAGGGGAGGTTGAGCTGACTTCATATGCACAAGGCATATGAATTTTGCCTACATAGTTTTGTGTATATAGGATCCAATAAAAACTTTAAGCCATAAGTACTTTTGGTACTGGGATAGTGATGTGGAGAAAAGTGATCTCTAAATGGTTAGAGAAGGTGGATGAAAGATAATATTCAAATGGTCGATAGTCAAAAGATGGGTAGAAATATAATGATAAATAATTGGATGAAAGGTATGTTGGAAAAGGGGTGGCCAAGATGACTCCATATGCATAAGGTAAGTGGACATCGCCTACATAACTCTATGGACATAAGATCCAACAGAAACTTTAGGTTGTATGTAGTTTTGGTTCTAATTGGATGATCATTAAAAGAGGAAGGAAGAAGGAGAAGAGTAATCTCAAAAAATCTTAGGGAAGGAAATTCCCCAAATAAGTCAAGGTGGTTTTAAAATGAGTGTCCTCAATTTAACGTACCACATGGTCTAATTTTTGTTGAAGGTAGTGTTAGTTTCGATTGAAGAAAGTGGGTCAATAGCAGGTGGAGAGTAATACTCTCTAAGAACTAAGTGATGGAGAAGGAATATTAAAGATAGAGGCCTTGTTTGGTTTTGGGGTGATGTTATGAAAAGGTGAAATGTGGGAGAATTAAGAGATGTATGTTTCCAATAGTCAACAATAGAAGTGAAAGAAAAGAAGCATGATGCATTTTCATTGGAAAAGGCTAAAAACATCACCTAAGTGAGTTGTGGCTTAGTGAACCTTAGCCTTTTGAATGCTTTACATAAGAATACTTTGGTTTATAAAATTTCATCTTGTTCATGTTGTGTCTAGTAAGTTCAAAATCCCTTGATTCATAGAGAATGGAATAAGGGGAATAAGTGGTAAGTGAATGTTAAATGGATGAATAGGGAAGATAAACTTATATGGGAAAGCTTGACCCTTCTATAGGTTACCTGAGAACCAAATGTAGACATGTCCATGTCTTATGATTTGTGTAGACTAATCAATGTAGGAAGTCTACTAAAGGGAAAGTTGATTGCAACTTTCTTGGGATGTTTATTTTGTTTTTTGAGAAAGGGTCTATTGTGCATTTGACTTTTTTTGCTTTTGAGAAGTTTGTGAAGCTGATCATTGTGAGAAGATTGAAGGAATTAATTTTAATATATATTTGACTTAGCCATCCTTTAGGGGAATGGTCTATGTTTCTAATTTTTGGTAGCCATCCTTTAAAGGAGCAGTCTATATTTTAAGCAATGTTCAAGAAATGGGGAAACTATCCTTTAAGGGAGTGATCTCCAAAATGCTACAAAGTGTGTGACCCAAATGATATACTTTTGTATCCCAAATAGTTTGAATGCTAGTTTTAGACATGGATAAGTCTATTAAGGCTTAAAGGTGTACTTTTATGATGGAAATCATTTAACACAAGAAGGTAGTGAAGGGTGGAAAGGAATGGGTTCTGAGAGAGAAAAGACCATGGGATTATATATCATAAAAGACAAAAAGTATCCATGAGAACCATGATATGGATAGACCCATGGTACACCCACATTTAAGATTAGGAAATAGTTATGATGGATAATCACATGGTTCTATTTGAATCAAGTTGTCCTCAAAAGTAGAAGAAAAAAGGAATGTGAAGGTAAAAAATCTCATGACTCAAGGGCTGAGCTTAATTTAAACAAGAAGGTAAGTTTGATCCTTGGTTTAATAGTATAAAATATTTAGATGTGAATAATTAAGAGGCTCAAGTTCTATTTTGCCTTCAGGGGAGGACAATTGATAAGTTCTTGATCCATACTTATGGGTTATGATATAGGGTCCAAGCTGATTAAAGGTAAACTTGCCTCTTTTCTTTTCTCCATGTTAGTGACATGTTGGTTTTATTTGAGAATGATATCTTTGATTTTGAATTCTCACTTTATCATATTTTTTATAGGTGTGAATAATGCACTATTGGTATACATGAAGGTGGTTAAGGGCTATGAGGCAATGTCCATCAAGTATCTCTAATTGGGCTAAATATTATTGATGATAGTCACTCTAAGAAATAATTTCTTGTAATGATATGCAAAGAGAGGGAATTTTTACTTTGAGAGGTAAGACTACCTCTACCTTGAAGATAAGGGAGAAATGGTTAGTATCTATAAAGGTTCAAATTCTAGTGTGATAGGCCCATAAAGCAAAGGGGATATGCAAGTGTCAATCTCAACTTGAAACACTGATGATCTTGGTTAGAATTTTGTTCAAAATTTTGTTTTAAGCCTCAACTTCTCCATTTACTTTTGGATGGTAAGGAGAGGAAAAGCTAAGTTTGATGCCAAAGGCATCACAAAGACATTGTACTTACTTGTTCTTGAAATATTTTCCATTATCAGTAATAATATAATGGGGAACACAAAAATGATAGATGATATGGTGGTTGATGAAATCAATGATCTTTTTATCTTTAGTAGAAATGAGAAGAATAACCTCTACCCACTTAGTGAAGTATTCAATAGTGGTGATGATAGAATGGTGACATTGTGAAGAATGATGGTTGATTTCTTTGATGAGGTCCAATCCCCATTGTGAGAAAGGACAAAGATTTTTAGATGTTTGAATTCCATGTACAGGTGTGTGATGCAATTTATCATATTGTTGACATTTAACAAACTTATTTACATAGTCATAATAGTCTTGATTAAGGATGGGTGAATAGTATCCAAGGTGAATGATAAATTTAGCAATATATAGGCCACCAAAGTGTCCACCACATATTCCATCATGGGTTTCTTTGATAGCATGAGAAGCCTCATGACCATGAATAAAATAGAGAAGAAGGCCATCAAAACCATGTTTGTAGAGTATTCCTCCTCATATGGTATAAAAATAATTGGTTTGGATGAAAGGTCACTAGGCATTCCTAAAGAGATTAGGAGGAACTACATCAAGGTTGAGGTAGTTAAAGGTTAGTTCATACTAAGTGTCTGAGGTAGATTCTTCCATATTACAAATGGTAGGAAGGTTAGAGTGGATATATGAAGGTGTGAAAAAATGGTGAATGGTGACAAAGAATTTAAAATTGGTAGGTTGAGTTGGGATTTGGGAAGCAAGAGAAGCCATTGTATCCATAAACTTGTTAGTGGATCATGAAATAGATTGGATAGAGTAATGATCAAATGATGTTAAGATTACATCAACTAATTATTTATACTTTTATAAGACATCATTTTTGCATTGGTAGGAATAATTAACTTGGTTTATGATAATTTAGGAATCACTAAAAATATTAATGGTTTTGACTCTCAATGCTAAGGTAGTTTGGAGACCTATCACTAGGGCTTTATACTCATACATGTTTTTAGTAGACTCATAGTTGAGTTTGAAAGAAAGAGGAATTGGTTCTCCATCAAGGGGAATTAAAAAAACTCATACACCCCCACCATGTTGGCATTTGGATCCATTTAAGAATAAGGTCATTTGACAGGTGATGTCTTCCTAAGATAGAGTTATAATAGACTCATCTGGAATTGTAAGAGGAAGGTGTTGATTGTTTAAAAAATGAGCTTTGGCTAATTGGTTAGTAATGAATTTCCATTTGATTAACTTTTTATGGAGGAACTCAAGGTTGAACTCAATGAGGATAATGAGACACTTAACCATATGCTAGTTTTAGTATGGTTTAGAGTGCATATACTTGAGGGGGTTAGTATTGGTGATGATGTAGGTTTATGATTGAGGAGGTAGTGATGAAGTTTGGTATCTATGAAGATGAGGGTAAGGCAAAGTTTATCGATATGGGTGTATTAAGTCTCATACCTTATAAGTGTTTGAGTGATATAGTATACAACTTGTTCCTTATTTTATTCATCTTGATGTGCAAGTATTGCAATAAGGAATGGTTAGTGGCATATATATAGAGGTAGAATGGTTGATCCTCCTTAGGAGGGGTGAGAACTGATGGAGAAAGAAGGTATTATTTGAGTGAATCAAAAGCTTGCTAATAGTATTTATTCCACTTATAAGAAGTGTCTTTCTTGAGTAGATGGTGGAAAGGTTAACATCTATTGAATAATTGAGAGATGAAATGGTAGATGGATTGGAGTTTGCCTTGTAGGCTAGAAAGATGTTCAAGGTGGGTTGGAGGTGGCATCTCAAGGATGGCTCAGAACTTGGTAGGGTCTACTTCAATTCCTTGAAGAGAGATGATGAAGCCAAGGGGTTTTCTAGATAACACACCAAAAATAAATTCTTGGGATTTAGTCTGACATGAAAATGGATGAGGCATTTGAAGACAATGGTGAGAACATCTAGGTGGTCCTTGTGATGTTTAGATTTCCCAAGGAGATCATACACATAGTCCTCAATAATTTTATGAATGATATCACGGAAGATGTAAGTCATGGCATGTTGGTATGTTACCCCAACATTCTTCAAACTGAAGGGCATGACCCTATAGTAAAAGGTTCCCCATGGGGTGATAAAAGAGGTTTTATGTTGATCCATGGGGTAAATCAAGATTTGATTATATCTTGAGAAAATTTCCATAAGAGATAGCATTTCATGGCTAGTAGTGAATTCAACAAGTTGGTTGATGCTAGGTAATAGAAAGTCATCCTTTGGACAAGCAAGGTTAAGGTCATGAAATTTAAGGTAGAGTCAAAGTCCTCCTATGGGTTTGGTGATAGGGAAAATGTTATAAACCCATTGAGGATAGTCTATGGGCTAGATGAAGTCTATGGATAAGGGATGTTGTAGCTCTTATTTTACAAGAAGTGTGATGTAAGAATGCATCTTGCAAATCTTTTGGTGTATGAGTTTGATGTCAAGATAAGTGATAATGTAATGGAGGGAAATAGAGGGGTCAATTCCTAGCATGTCCTTATAGGACCAATAAAATGCAATGCTACAATCATGAAGGAAAGAAGGAAAATATTGTTGCTCCATAAAATATAAGGATTGACTGATTTTGACTATATGGGGATTATCCTATGTACCCAAGTTGACCTCTATGGCAGATTCATTCAACATGGTTTGCTTCTTAAGAGGAATATATTTGTGGATGGAAGAATTTTATACATAAAGGTAGGTGAGAATGAAATCATCATCCTATTATCAAATGGTATGGATGTTAGGAGAATCATGTTTAATCATGTTAGGATGGATGGGCAGAAGGGTTTTAGTTTGTCCCTTTTTTTGATAGATCAAGGGGCCCAAATTAACATTGTTGATAAAAAATGTTAGGAGGAATGACCTCAAAATCCTCATATTTGAAAAGGGAATGGGTTGGTGAAGAATAGGTTTCATCCTCATTATTGGTGATGGGTTTCGATGAATATGTGGGTTCTTCAGGTGGCCCAAGGCTAAAGGACTCCTGAGACTTTTGAGTTTTGATCATGGATAGATCATGGGGTCCCTATTTATAAAGGCCAAGACTAAATCCTTTGTAGGTACACCTTTGAAGATATAGTTTGGCAAATACTAGTTTATCAAGGTATGGTAAGTCTATGATAAATGGTTTACTAGAAGAGGTAATGGTAGGATCAACAAGTGGATGACCAAGTCCCCCATAGATGAAGTTAGTTTGATGGTTAGGGAGTTGGAAAGGAATGACGGTGCTAATGTTGGGGTCATAGCTAAGATCATGTATGAGGATCCCATACTCTTTAGGAGTGGGGAAAGCATCCAAAGATAAAATATGTTATTTTCCTAGTGAGAGACATTAGAATGTGGGTTCCAATGGTTCTTCTATGGGAATTTGAGATGAAGGAATGAATGAGCTTGTTGAAGCTTCATCATGAGTAGTGGTGGAAGTGTCATTAGTGGATTTTGAAGTGGATGAGGTAAGAATGAGGACGTCATTTGGATGATAGGTCATATTGCATGAAGAGAATGGATTGAGTTAGCTTTTATGGTAATGACCTAACCCATGTTCTCAAATTTGACATATCAGTGTAAGGTGAAAGGGACACAACTCATGGCATAAATCTAAGGGTATCCAAGTAAAATATTGTATTATAACTCACCTTCCATAACATAGAAGAGTTTAGGAATAGTGTGAGGTCCTAAATAGATGTGAAAGATGACCATGCCTAAATATGTGGCCATAGTGTCATTGAAGGATTGAAGGATCAATGTAGTTTCAAACATGATGTTCTTGGGTAGTTATAGTTGGTGATACACATATGAGGAGATAATGTTGATACTATCTCCTCCATAAACCATCATCCTTTTAATGTGGGTTTGGTAGATGTATGTGGTGATAAATAAGGGAGGATTAGGATCTTTAGGATGAATAGATGGAATTTTGGAATCTTTAAATGTGATGAGGTTGAAATGTTGGAGAGTGCCAATAAGGTTAGTTAGAGGTTAGGGATCATGTGGGTAAACCTCAATGGATTAGAGGGTCTCAATGAGTTCTTGGTGACGATGAGGTGAGGTGTTAGTGAGTACATAAAGAATCATCTTCAGTATAATTTTGTGAAGTTACTTAAGCACTACACATTGTATTGATTTATATGGGTTGGAGGAAGGGACACCCAAAATGGATATCTTGGGTTCTAGTGATGGTATGGGTAAAGGTGACGGTATGTGAGTTTGGTTTGTAGGTTGAGAGTTAGTAGGGTATGTCTATGGTATCAAAATTTCAGCTTTCTCTTTATCCTTTTTTTGGGCCCTAGATTGGGTAACCATGTTGATAGTATGGGTAAGAGAAGGCATTGGACTAGATGGTTGTTCTAGTTCCTCCTCACTTTCAGATGAGAATGTGGGAAAGGGTATGATTTGGAAGGGTTGAATGGATGGTTAAATTATTAATGGGATAAGAGGTGATTAATTTGATAATAGATCATCCTCATCCATCAAGTTATGAATAATGGTTTGAAGAGATTTACAACTTTTCATATCATGTCCAGGTGTTTTTAGATAGGCATAGATTAATTAGTCATTAAACTAAGATGGTGTAGGATGTGAGTGGTCAAATTTCTTAGAATGGTCAAATGGTTTGATGGGTGGTAAGTAGATAGAGGAAGTTTTCAACAACCTTTTCAATATGGCTAAATAGGATTTAGTCAAAGGTGTTGAGAGTGACAAGGTTTTGGTTTTAGGAGGTAGAGTGGGAGTCCCTTTTAGAGGAAGTCTCACCATAGATTTGGAAGATGATTGAATAGTTTTTTGGTGAATGGTTTAGGTTGGGGTTGTGTAGTTGGGGTTAAATTTGTGGAAGATTTAGAAGTTAAGGGTACTTGTTTGGTTATAGGTGGGAAAGTAGGGAGGGAAATTTTATCCAAAAATGAGGATGATGAGGTTGATGATTTGGTAGAAGATGTAGGTGAGGAAAAGGGTGAAGGAAGGAGTGATATTGAATATGTAATAGGGAAGCTTGAGGGATGAGGTACCAAGATAGAAGGTAAGGTGGATGGAGATGGTATGGGTCTAGCTCAAGGTGGAGACTTGATTAGTTTGATCCTTTTGGTGGATTTAGTGGGTATTTGTTTTGGAAGTTTAGGAGGGGTCAAGTCTAAATTCAAAGGTGTATGAATAATATTAAGAGTAGGAAGTATCCCCAAGTTTTTGATAGGTTTGGTTTGGGATAAGATGGGTTTAGTTTGAGGGGTATATGATGATTTGGGAATTTTTAGTGGAGGAAGGTGGGAAGGTTCTCCTAGAATCATGGAAGGAGAAGGATTGGTTGGAGGTATGATGAGTTTATATGTTAAAAGAAGTGTGGTTAAAGGTTTGGATTTGTTTTGATAAGGTAGACCTAAACAATTCTAAAAAGTGGTTCTATTTAGGTTGGGTTGAGAGGTGAATGCTAGATTATGAACCAATATAGAAAAAGGTTTGTATATGGGCTTAGTTTCTTGATCCTTAGTTTCAAAGATTAATCCTTTAAGTGGAGGTGAGGGAATGTTCTTGGGATAGGGTTGTAAAGTTTGGGAGGATGATTCTACCGTGGAAGGTGTAGGCAAAGAGGTTTCCTCTTTTGGAGTGGTTTCAAAAGAGAGTTTGGGTTGTTTAATTATAGATGTGATAGGTTTAAGTGAGGGGATGGATATGGTTTCTTCCTTTGGTTGAACCTCTAAAGGTATAGAAATGGGTGGAGAGGTAGTTGAAGCAATGATGACATCCTTTGGTTTTTTTAAAGGAAGTGTGGGTAAGTCCATGGTTTTCTCAAGTGAGGTGGCTTCCTTGGTTTGGATGTCCAAAGGAAAGGTAGGTGAGTTGGATAATTCAATGAGTGGGATAGATTAAATGGAGGTTGAGGTAATAGTATCCTCAACAAAGGGTTCAACAATGATTGTATCCACCATATTGACCTCATCTGTGTGAGATGATTTAGGTTGGTTTCCATTATATTTGCTAGAGGGTGTATGGTTGGGAAATGGTTTATGAAAAATATCAAGGGATTAGTTAAGGGGTGCATTTGGATTGTCAAATATGAATTCCCCCTTATCAATCATGTTTGGATAATCATTTTGAAGGTATTACACCTACTAACATCATGTCTAATAACATGATGGTAGGCACATGAATCATTTTCATTTTAGTAACTATGTATGGGGTGAGTAGTTTAAAATTATTGAGGAGGTTTTATGGGTGGAAGTTGTATGAAATTTTTGTTTAGAATTTTATCCAAAACTAAAGTGTTATATTCTCCAATAAGAGTGTATTGTTTTGGAGGTCCATGGGTTTGATCTAGGTTGGGTTGTTTGAAATAGTAAGAGGAATTGGTTGAGTGGTTGGATTGGTTGATGGTTGGAGGTGAAGTGGTTTTGAGAAAAATTGAGTTGGTTGATGCCTTAGATTTAGAAGAGTTGGGTTGATTGGTGGGTTTTGATGATGAGGAAGAATCATTAGATTTAAAAGTGGAATTCATATTTTGAAGTTTTAATTTTCCTTCATGGATAGAATTTCCAATTTTTGTGCCATGGTAAAGGCCCCATCAAAAGTTCAAAAATTTTAAACTTTGAGAGTGGGTGAAATGTTTTTGGCATGACCTCATGAAAAGAGCTCAATCAATTCAATTTATGGTAATGAGAAAGAAATTTGGTTAATAAGACCTCTTCATCTAGCAATGAAATTGATGACTGATTCATCATCAAATTGCTTAATGGAATAAAGGTCGGTTATGGAAACATTTTTAGATATTTTCACCAAAAATTGATCTAAAAATACTTGGTTTATTTGGGAAAAAGCAAAAATGGAGTGCTTGGTGAGAGGACTATACCAATCAAGAGTGGGTCCTATCAAAGACATGGGGAAAGTTTGAAGGAGGAAGGCATCATCATGTACAATTAAATAACATGAATGGAAAAATGCTTTCAAATGTTGTTGTGGGTCCTCTTTGCCTTGAAATTTGGAAAATTTAAGAAATTCCCATTAAGGAGGATAGGATCAGATTGGGATAGATGGGTGGATAGGTTCATTGCATATTTGGTAATAAGAGAGAATGTTATGGGTTCCCAAAATAGATGATTTGAGATTGGTCATTTTATCAATTAACATCCTAACCAAGTCAGTTTGAGGTTGGGTAGATGGAATATTATAGGATAGGTTAGGTTGAGGTATGGTAGATGCAACATATTGATAAGGAGGTTATGAATATGTATATTGGTAGGTGGTTATAAGAGGTTGGGATAGTGCCACATAAAGATTCATAGGTACATAAGATTGAGTTAAATAGGCTATGTGACCTTGTGGATTAGGCACATATTAATAAGAGGTTGTAGGAATTTGTTGAGAGTTTATTATAGTTGGAGGTATGGATGTATGAGTGGGTTGGGGTTGTGTTTGAGTAGTAACTCGTGTTTTGATGGGTGGAAGAGTTTGGGGTATATAAAGTACCAAGTTTTAGAGATGGGTATAGGTTGGTTGGGTGGTGGTGGTGGAAGGAATGGTAGAAAGAGGGGTAGAAGTTACCCCTAAGGTGGGTGTGGGATAAATAATAAGAGGTTGGGTTATCCCTATATTAGATGTGTTGGTTGGTGTAGGGGGTGTTTGATTATGGGTTGGAATATTGGATTGGATTTGGGTGGTGGTAGAAAAAGATTAATGGGTAGAAGATGAATCTTGGGAAACTAATCGATGGGTAGAAGTAACACCCAACATAAAATCATGAGGCATGCCTGAAGGAGGTTTATGGGAGGAACTAAAGCAATTGGGGTATGATGAGATAAAGTGTTAAGATAGTGTTGAAGGGAAATGAGGTTATTTTCAAGGAAAGTGGTGAAATTGGCATCACCCTCAATAACAATTTGATGTATTGTAGGTAGGGGAGAATGATGAGGAGAACCCTCAACCTCTAAATTATACCCCATGGATGATGAATAAGAAGATGTAGGGGATGTTTGATGTATTTGATTCCTTAGATATTACCTAGTAAAAACCATGTGAGGAATTGGAAAATAATAATGAACCTCTCACCTCAGATAACAAACAAGCAAAGAAAAGTTTAATGCAAACAAGGCACAACTTAAAAGCATAATTAATCCTAGGATTCATTTTAAATCACATTTGGCATATGATTTAGAGAGTGTGAATTAAGTTTGGATTATGAACCAGGTACTAAAAGTGTAAGATAAGTATGGTTTTAGGTTTTGTTATGGTGCTAAAAATAATCTGTATTAGACTAGGTACATAGCTTAGTACTAAGGGCTTGCTCCCTACACTTCACAAACTTGAAGCTGAGCTGGGATGATTAGCCAATAAAATACCATTTTTATAGAGTTTATACTCTACCAAATAATGGATTAGATCCTCTCTTTGGTGATGAAATCCAAATAGGATCACCGAAAAGGGTAAGGTGATCCAATGGGTGATGAAATCCCAATGAACCTTTTCTCAAGTATGTTAAGCAAAAAATATACTGAGAGGGGGGGTGAATCAATATATTATATATATATTTTACTTAATCTGATTTCTTTTCTTTAACCACTCAATCATATATTCAAGATATGCAATAAAACTAAAATAATAATTTTCACCACATGAGAGAGAGAGAGAGAGAGAGAGAGAGAGAGAGAGAGAGAGAGAGAGAGAGAGAGAGAGAGAGAGAGAGAGAGAGAGAGAGAGAGAGAGAGAGAGAGAGAGAGAGAGAGAGAGAGAGAGAGAGAGAGAGAGAGAGAGAGAGAGAGAGAGAGAGTATTTTTACGTGGAAACCCAAAGTGGAAATAACCATGAAGAATAATCTCAAGTATATGAATGAGCACCAACTCAAAATATAAAGTTAACAAGCACCAACTTTTAGGAGCACCAAACCCTTTGTAAAACACCAACATAGCAACTATTTATGAGCACCAACCCCTCTTGTGTATAAAACACAAATATATCTCAATGTTTCTTACTCAACAAATAATAGAACTCTACAATATCTCCTAATTTTCTCTCTTTGAAAATAAATACAAACCATGCATTCTCTTGCATATTAAAAATGACTTCTCAAGCCTTTATTTATAGCTTTCCAAATGACCTTTGTCATTCACCCTTTGTGACCCTTCAATACTAATGGAAAATAGCACCAAACTTGCATGACCCTTCGTATCCTTGCATTTGAAAAGTCATATAGTGACCCTTCATAAGCAAAAGCATCTTTTCCTCTTTTGTATTTATCTTGGTGACTTTTCATATTCCTCAAAGTGTCCCTTCATAGAAAAATGTGCCATACCTCTTTTATCTTCACATGGTGACTCTTGGAATTCCTCAAGGTGACTCTTTATGAGAAAATGCATCCCAGTCCTCTTTCATCTTTTACTGCATGACTCTTTGACTTATTCATGGGCCCTCTTTTGACTTATATGAAACCAAAAATATATTCATTAATATTGAATAAATATTAACACACATTAGATAATATATGAATATTAAAAACACCATTAAATGCAATTGGGCCTTTATCACCAATAATGTTAGACATTTTATATCAATGACAATATTTCCAACAATCTTCCCCTTTGTCATTGATGGCAACCTCAAAATGAAACTACCATATCCTAAAACCTACACATACTACCATCTAAGAAACATACAGTAACTCCCCCTTACTATAGCAACCTGTACCTATTCCTTGTAACTATTTCTACACTTGTACTTGTACCTATTATTCTCCCCCTTTGACATCAATGGAAAAGAGCATACCTAGAGCTAACACTTAGCTCCCCCTCAACTAATGTTGAACATCAATGGTAGGAATTAAAATAAATTACTCCCAACTTTTCTCATAGATAATAAAATGTGTCTTTTGGTAGAGCCTTTATGAGAATATCTACAATCTGCTCTGTAGTATTTATATACTCCATCTTAACCTGTTAATTTGCAACCTACTCTCTCAAAAAGTGATATCTAATGGGAATATATTTTGTTCTTCAATGCATCATTAGATTCTTTGAAATATTTATAGCACTTGTGTTATCATAAAAAAAAGAAATAGGTTTCATCATACTTTACCTTGATATTTTCCAATGTTTTCTTCATCCAAAGCACTTGAGTATAACACAATACTACTACAATATATTCTAATTTAGCTATGGAAAGTGATACTAAATTCTACTTCTTGCTTAGCCATGATACTAAGCTATCACCAAGGAAGATAACTCATCTAATTGTACTCTTTCTATCATCCAAGCACCCTACCCAATCTAAGTTTTTATAAGCAAACAAAGTGAAATCTCTACGTATGGGACACCATATCTATAATCCAATTTCCCCTTGATATATCTGAATTTTCTCTTCACCAACTAAACATGAATATCTTTTAGATTTGACTAATATCTTGTAACCATACCTACTACATGGATGATGTCTAGCCTTGATGCTACCAAATATAAAAGACTACCAATCATAGATCTATACAAAGATTGATCTATAATAGGTGAATATTCATCCTTTCTCACTTTATTTTTGATACACATTGGTGTGCCAAATGGTGCACATTCCTCAAAACCCATTTTTTTCAACATTTCCTTGGCATATTTACTTTGAGATATGAAAATTCATTTATCTAATTGAAATGTTTGCAATCGTAAGAAAAATGACAATTCTCCAAGCATAGACATCTCAAATTATTTTTTCATATTATCAAAAATTCTTTTATCATATTTTCAATATTTTCTCCAAAAATGATTTCATCAACATATACCACAACAATCAATTGATGCTCAACTTCTATTTTGATGTAGATATTACTATTAGCAAATCCCCTCTTGAAACCTTGATTCTACAGGGACTTATCAAGTCTTGCATACTAAGCTTTGGGAGCTTGTTTCAATACATATAATGATTTCTTCAATTTGCATACATGGCTATTAATATTTAAGAGAATAAATCCCTCAAGTTGATCAATGTCTATCTCTTCTTCTAGATTCTCATTTAGGAAGGTAGATTTGACATCCATCTGAAACACTTTGAAAATTTTAAACACTGTATATGAAATAAAAATTATAATAGCCTCTAACCTTTCCACTGGTGTAAAAGTTTCTTCAAAATCTATTCCCTCAATTTGAGCATATATTCTACATAGTAATCTAGCTTTATTTCTGGCCACTTCTCCATTTTCATTCAACTTATTTCTATAAACCCATTTTGTTCCTATCACATTGTGATATTTTGGTATAGGCACTAATTCCCAAGTATAATTATTTTCTATCTGATTTAATTCTTCATCCATATCCTTAACCCAATGCTTATCATGTCTAGCTGCTAAAAAAGTTCTAGGATGAATTTTGGATAACAAAGAGAAATTGACTTACTCAGATTCACTTACCATCATTCTTCTAGTGTGAATTCATTCATTTATGTCCTAGATGATGTCACTTTCATTATGATTTATCTAAACATATTTGGATGGAGTTTTGGTTCCCTTTTTTTCCTTCTTCTCATCTTCATCTGATTCTTCAAAACCTTCCTCTTCAATGATTTCAAGAATGTCTACTGGATCATTGATTTTTTGTGTTCCATATTATTTTATCTTGATTCTTGCACTTTCAAAAAAAATTCTTGGTTATTTTATTATAACATTTATAAGCTTTAATTTTTCAAGAATAACCAAGAAATATACCTTCATCTACTCTAGATTCAAACTTACCAAGTTTTTCATTAGTTCTTTTTATGAAGCATCTATTGTCAAAAACTCTGAAATAATCAACTGTTATTGGTTTATCTTTCCATAGCTCATAAGGAGTCTTGTCACTATTGAAACTCAATAATTATCTATTCTACATATTCACTATTGTATCAACTACCTCTCTCCAATATTTATATGCTATCTTAGATTCATTTAGCATTATCTTCGCCATCTCCTGAACTATTCTATTTTTCCATTTAACTACTCCATTTTGTTATGGAGTTTTGGATGCTGAATAATGTCTCTTTATTCCATGGTCTTCAAAAAAAATCAATAAATTTATTTGACATGAATTATCCTCCTTGATATGATCTTAGACACTTAATCTTCAAACTGGTTTCATTCTCAACTAATGCTTTGAAATGTCTGAAAGCTTATGATTTTTCTTGAAAAACATTACCCAAGTCATACGTGAAAATTCATCAATAATCAACATGAAATATTTCTCACCTTGAGTACTTTGAGTTCTTAAAGTCCACACAAATCAGTGTGAACAAACTCTAGCATCTGAGTAGTCAAGTATTATTTTATGTTGAACTACCTTCTAGCCTGCTTCCCATGCTGATAAAATTCACAAAGCATGTTAGATGGCTTTGTAATCATTGGAAATTTTTTGACTGCTTGCTTCTTGCTAATGTTGACAATATTTTCAAAATTTATGTGACCCATTCTCCTATGCCATATCCAACTTTATTCAATCTAGCTCAAATGACACCTTTGACCTTTGATGTCTGATAACATATACAAATTATTGCCTATTATCTAAGCATCTATAACTAACATATCTAAATCTTGTATTCTAATTTCACAACCTTCTAAATAAAACTTTAGTGTGTTCCCCTAATCACACATTTGATTTACACTCAAAATATTATTCTTAAGACCTTATACATATAAAACATTTTCAGTTTTAGTTCTACCATTATCCAAACTTAGTGTACCTTTTCCAATAATTCTGAAAGTAGTATTGTCTCCAAATTTCATTGTGCCACCATTGATCTTCTTCAAGGTTATGAAATTTCTCTTGTCTCTTATCATGTGCCTTAAACATCAACTATCAATGAACCATGGATTTTATTCATTTTTTGCATGTAAATTAGTCTACACCAACATAGATTTTTCAAGTTGTTTCTTTTGCCATGAACTTGTCTAAACTTACTTCTTGATCAATGGATCCTTGAAACTTTGGTCCTTAACTAACTCAAACACACTTATATAGTACAAAACTGCGCGTCCAAAGTTTTTACACTTGTAACATATTATAGCCTTTTCATTAAAGCCTGATAGAGGAGAAAAAGAGTTGTGGCCTCTGTTTGACTCTACATGACTTTCCTTCTTATTTTTAAAACTGTTAGCTCTTTTTTGACATTCTAATTTTTTATGACCATATCTATTAAAATAAAACTAGTAACTATAAAAATAGGACCTATTTGTGTATCTATGACATGATTTCCTTTTGTAGCTCTATTCCCTCCAACCTTCTTTGTTTGAGATGTCCTCTATATTCTTAAATTCTTCCCTTTTTATTTCTTCTTTTGTAAGAGCCTCAACATAGCTCTTTCCTTTTTCCTTGTCTTTGAAAGTAGTGACCTCCTCTTTCTATTTTTCAAATCCAATACCTATCTTATCTAACATTGATCTTTGATTTTGTAATAATGTATTCAACATATTAGTGTTATTCTCAAATTTTGAATCATCGGATACTCTATCATTGATTGCTTTATTTGTTTTCTCAAGATCTACTTTTAAAAAAAGTAATTTCAATAACATACCTTTCACATTTTTCACTTACTATTTACAATTGTGTTATTATATCTTCTTTATTCTTCTTGGCTTCTTCAAAGTGTGCTTGTAGATCTTCAATTATTTCCTTTGACTCCTTTTCATTATTCTCTATTTGGAGCTTTAATCTTTGATTCTTATTTTCAAGAGATTTTAACTCTTCTAAAGCAAAATGAGTTCTCTTTCTAGATTTACTTCAAATTTATCTTTTTATTATTCTTGATCATCTATACTTTTGCTTGAAGAGGCATCTTCATGTTTATTCATGAATAGAATCTCTTCTTCTTCTGAGTCACTGACTCCACTATCTTCGGCTGAGCTAATATTTAGAATGCAAACTCTTCTTCTCAAATCCCTTCTTGAATTTTCCTTTGAAATTCTTCTTGTATGTATAATTTCCTTCTTCAATGTAATCATTAACCTTATTTAGGCATTTAGCTGAAAAATTTCCAATCTTTCCATAATTAAAACATTTAAAAGGTAATTTTCCTTGATATTTACCTATGCCCTTCTTTGGCTTGCAAATGAATAGAGATCCATAATCATCTTCATTATTGCTAAAATTATCACTTGATTCTTGAATTTTAGCCTTCTCTTTATTTGATGTCTTGAAATATACTTCTCTCTTTGAAGGTTTATCTTATTCAGTCTGTATCTCATATATTTTAAGAATACCATGAAGCTCATCCATCTTTAGCTTGGCTAAATTCTTCATCTCTTCAATTACCAAAAGTTTTGCATCATATCTCAATGGTAGAGATCTCAAAACCTTTTGAATCATAATTAATTTTTATAGATTTTCTCCAAGACCTTGAATCTGATTGACTATTTGATCAACCCGCAAGAGATAACTTGTTATATTTTCTTCTTCTTCCATCTTCAAACTCTTAAACTATATTTTGAAAGTTTGAAGCTTAGCTTACTGAACCTTTCCATCACCTTTGTAAATATTATCAAGTTTTACCCAAGTTTCATGAATAGATTTACATTGCATAACTTTAAAAAAATTTGATTCACATAAACCACATAAAATAGCATTTAAAGCTTTAGCATTATTTTCATTTGCCTTCTTTTTTACCAGAGTAGTTACAAGTTTCTGTGGCTCTTCATATTCCTCCACCACTGCTTGTCGTATGTTGAATCCAAGAGCCATCAAATAAGTTTTCACCCTTATGCTCCAAAAAACATAATTCATCCTATCAAACAAAGGTGCCTTACTTGTATAAAATCCTTCATGTGATCCAACCATCATGCTTTCTTGATCTTCCTTCAAGTTGTAAATTTTTTTCAAAAGGAACCTAGCTCTAATACCAATTATTAAGCATGAAATATATAGAGAGGGGGGTGAATCAGTATATTATATATCTTTTACTTAATCTAATTTCTTTTCTTTAACCACTCAATCATACATTCAAGATATGTAATAAAAATAAAATAATAATTTTCACTACATGAGAGAGAGAGAGAGAGAGAGAGAGAGAGAGAGAGAGAGAGACCAAATTTTTACAAGAAAACCCAAAGTGGGAAAAACAATGAAGAATAATCTCAAGTATATGAATGTGCACCAACTCAAAATATAAAGTTTACAAGCACCAACTTGCAATAACACTAACCCCTTTGCTAAGAACCAACACAATAAATATTTGTGAGCACTAACCCATAGGAGCACCAACCACTTAAAAATATTTGTGAGCACCAACCCACATGAGCACCAGCTCCTCTTGTGTATAAAACACAACTATCTCTCAATGTTGCTTAATCAACAAATGATTGAACTCTAAAATATCACTTACTTTTCTCTCTTTGAAAACAAATACAAAACATGCACTCTCTTGCATATTAAAAATGGCTTCTAAAGCCTTTATTTATATCTTTCCAAATGACCTTTGGCATTCACCCTATCTGACCCTTCAATTCTCATGGAAAATGGTGCCAAACTTGCATGACCCTTCGTATCCTTGAATTTGAAAAGTCATATGGTGACTCTTAATAAGCAAAATCATCCTTTCCTATTTTGTCTTTATCTTGGTGACTTTTAGTATTCCTCAAAGTGTCCATTCATAGAAAAATTTTCCATACCTCTTTTGTCTTCACATGGTGACTCTTGGAATTCCTCAAGGTGACTCTTCATGAGAAAATGCATCCCATTCCTCTTTCATCTTTTACCCTGTGACTCTTTGAATTCTTCATGGGCCCTTTTTTGACTTATATTCAACCAAAAATATATTCATTAATATTAAATAAATATTAATGCACATTATCCAAGATATGAATATAAAAACACCATTAAATGTAATGGGGATTTTATCACCAATAATTCTAGACATTTGACACCAATGACAATATTTCCAACAAAGTATGTTATGATGGTTTTTTTTTTTTTTTGTGATTGGTTTGGTTGTGTAACATATATGTGCTATGATTAATTTATGATTCTTTAATTAACTAGGTGAGCTAAATCAAGAAAGCAAACCATGAATGCAAAATTTTATTTTATACCCAAAAGGAAATGTTTAGATTTCTTTTGATGAACATAAAATAAAGGAAGAAAGGGAAGTAGGTCCAAAAAATAAGAAGAAAATGGGACTAAGAGGTCCAACCAGGTGTGTCAAAATGTTTGAGCTAGAATTTTCACTTTTATGACTAAGAAGAAAAAAAGAGATAAAGGCTGCAAAAAAGGGTAAAATAGATATGATAGAAAAACCTAGTAGAAATGCACATGCCAACCAAATAAGGTGGATAACTATTATTTGTCTAGGGGAAGATAACCTACATAGTAAAGAACTCAAATCAATCTTGTTTATTAAACAATGAGGAAGGGTGGATTGCCTAGTTACTGCTAGATCAAAGAAAACATGAGCTATCTATGGAGGCTGTCAATCCACTCTCTGATGCAAGTTAATGCAAAAAGAAAAGAAAGGAAAGTTGTATACATGAAATTAATAGAAATGAATACTTTGACAATGTAAGATAAAGATATAATAAACTAACATAAAGGTAAATGCTAATTTATTGAGAGAAATGTTTTGATCTAATGTAGGTCAGTCAAGTCTTTGATAGAAAATGGGAAAAGTAGGGCCTATTCAATGTCTAGTTTAATGGTGGAAAATGAGAGTTTTGGTCATAAAGGGATAACCATCGATGGTTATTGGTAACTATCATTAGTTACGGGTAACCATAAGTGGTTACCTGATGGGACTAGAAATTTTAGAAATGTTTATGGGTAGAGGGGTGAGATCAAGCTCAATCTGATATAGAAGGTCTATTCAAGATTTGGTAATGATAGGATGAAAAGGTAGAGGGTCCAAACTAATAGGAATCAGATGGGAAGGGTGTAAGGAGGTAAGATCCTGATAGAGATATTCAAGTAGATAGAAATAAAATAGAGATGAAATCCTGAAGAGATTTTGGTAGCATAATGGTGCTTGAAGGAGAGTTAGAATAAATTTGCAAGAGGTTTGCATTGGTGGCTATTGGAGAAGCCTGTGTGAAGAATATTCAAATACCTAAAATACTTGAGTACCTGTATGAAGATAGACTAAATGTAAAATTTGGATATTGATTTTTGGATCCCTTTTTCCTCTTGCTCACTTCCTTTTATAAGCAAAAGGTGATGGAGTAAGAAGATAAGATTATAGGTTATGAGGTGTTCATGATGTGTTAAAAGATGGATCAAGTGGAACTATTAAATTTGGTTCTTGATTATCTCAATAATAATTTGTGATGAGTTACCAACTTGGGGCCATAACCATTGATGGTTAGGGTAACTATTGATGGTTGTCTTAACCATCAGTGGTCAAGGTACCAAATATAACTAGGCTAAAAAAGGGTCAAAGGGGTTAAAGGGTCAAAAAGAGACTAGTTAGGGTGAAAGGGCTAGTTCATTAATAAACTAACCAACATAATCCAGGGTGAGGATTAAGAGGGTTAACAAGGTAAGTTAAGTTATCTAAGTGGCTAGCTAGACCCAAGGTGAGGTTAGGTTAAATGGGTTAGGTGAAGGGATTAGTTGAATATAGGTTATTTCAACTTTATTGGTGTAGTCAAAATAAGTGACTGAGAAGTTTGATGCATTTCAAAAATTAGGACCGTGTGTGTGGTTTTCTAGTGTCTACACCAAGATCTTTGAAAATTCATCTTTGGCTTGCACTATTCGATTTGATTGCATGGATCAATGTGGGTCATTGATCTTGGCCTCAAGAGTTAATCACCATTAGTTACCTCTACTATATTTCTCATAGTTATGAGATGTCATTATTGAATTTATTCTAGATATGTTTAAAAGTCTTCATTAATATCACTTTGTTAGATAATCTTCATCTGAGTTATCACATGCCATTAGATCTTAATTCAGGAAGTGGACCACCATTGGCTGCTCAATATCCTTCTAATGAAATGGTGACACTTGTCACCACCATATTAATATTGTAGCTTCATTGAAAATTTGACTCAACACACTCCATTAGATCATTTTCATGAGAGAAAATTTGGATGGTTGATCGTATAGAGATGAAAAATATCTAATTAAGGTTCAAGAAACATAAAAACTTAGAAAAAATCTTTTTATGCTATGATCTTATTTCATGTTTAATAAACATGATTCAATACCTTAGGTTAAACTATTTAAGCTATGTTTCAAGCATAAGAAAAGGGACCCTAATGAAATAAAAGAGACACAACCTAAAGTTTCTAGCTTGAGCTAGAAACATAATAAAAAGGACCTTGCAAATAATATAAGACATGGAAGAAAGTTTATCCTAAAGTTTTAATTGTATAAATGCAATTAAAACCTTAGGCTATGTCTACAATAACAAAAGGGACCCTACATTATTTAGACCATGCCAATAATAAAATAGATGAAGGGATCATAAATATAAAGGGACCAAGAATAAAATTTAAGCTATGTTTATGACATGGATAATTATTCTTGTGCAAATTTGAACTAAATTCAAAAAGGGACCTATATTAAAACATTAGACTAGAGATTTAAACATGGATTAAAATAGATCTAATTAATATTTTATATGCCATAGGGTAATTAAAGATCAATTTAACATTGGAGTATAAAGCCCTAAGTATGTTCATCCTCTAAGTGAAATTCCATTGAACCTAAAAAATACAAGAACTAATCTTTATCTTCCATGGATGGGTAAAACCATGATCATTTAAGGTATGCCTATTAATCTAAATGAAATTCATAAACAATATGCAACCAAGCTAAGTCTATAACATAGGACCCTATGCTAAAACATTATTTTGATCAAGATTAGAGTGTCTCCATTTTAATTTTAATCCCACATTAAAAGACCTAGGCTAAAAATATTTAAGACAAAGTTTGTAACATGGCTTAAAATATAACCAACTAATTAATCAAAGACCAAGGGCAATCCAAAGTAAAGAGACAAATTGATACTAAATCATGAAACTCAAGAATTTTTCATTTTAGATAGACTCCATTAATCTTGATACTTAATATTAAGAGATCTAATGTTAATAATAAAGATCATAGTTATATGAAAACTATGTTCTAAGATGCCCATATAAACTAGTTCAGTAGAAGATATTCAATGCTAGTTTATAGAGTTCCATGTCCTCCTTAAAACATCCTTTTTAGCTATTATTGTTGAAAATCTCATTAAATTTCTCACTAATGATTCTAGATCAATTTATCTTTGAGAAGACACTCATATGATGTAGACAAGAACAAATTAGGACTTTCATATGCTTTTTTGATATTCAAGTAGGTTTGTAGGAAGCTTTAATGTCATCTCTATGTTAAATCTTACAAGTTTAGATTATATTTAGATGTGCTTATTTATGCCTCTATATCACCATATAGCTTCGTATCCTTTAAAAAGATAGGTTTTCCTCACAACATCTAATCATTTTGTATGGATCAACATGGTTTGTTGATCTCTAAAAGATGTTTGGGATTTAATCTATACTAGGCTCCAAGGTTGTGCCACTTGGTAGTCTCATGGGCATTCTGAGCATCATTGAAAAATCTTTGACTTGATATGCTCTATTGATCTAAATTTTTATGCTTAAACATGTACCCTTGATCCTTTAGAACCTTCTTGAGGTTTATTCCAAGTTCATAGCTTGAATTTTCATCATTGAACTTGTTCCATCAGATTTATTCCATCTAAATGAATGTGCGTAATTTGATCATGATCCATAAAATAGTCCAACATTGGCTATTGATTATTCTTTAGTTAAAACTATGACATTTGTCACCTTCACAGTGTATCAGGGGCTTTATTTAAACTTTTAATATATATGATCTATTAGATTAACTTAGTGTGAGTAAATATGGATTTTTTTTCTTGCAAACAAGCGTAATATTTAAATTAGGACTTAGAGACATATGGATCTTAGGATAAAGTCTTAGTAAAAGGTCTTATTAATGTTTATAAACATGGAGAAGGATTTAAGACTAAACTTTTAGTCTAAGTTTATAATATATAGAGCCTTTAAATATTAAAGTTAGACCATGGAAGAGGATCTGAAACATTGAGCATAAAAAATCAACATAATTTCTCCAAAAAAAGGTAATGTAAAGTTAGACCATGTTAAGATAAAAGAAAACATAAGGCTCGGGACATAAAATGACCAAGCATATAATTCTTAGAATAAGTTTTAGTCATGTTGAAATAGATGACTAAACCTTAGTATAAAAATTAAGCTAAATCCATAGCATATTTAAATTTCTCCCATGTTATTTGTTCTTACATAATTTAAATCTGATTCAAAGGGTATAAGCTAGGATAAATTAAATGAGGGTTTTAGTAAGCTCAAATATGGATTCAATTTGACTTTCAAAAAGACTAGATTAAGATAAAAATATTAAAATTATGAAAACCAAAACTTTATATGTTCGAAATAGATTCTATTAGGCCTATAATGTAAAACATGAAGATTCAAGATTAGAAAAATTAGGAAAAGTTAAATCAAAATCATGAACAAGTATGTTATTTAAACCAAGTGTAGATGATCTTAAAAAATAGATAATATGAAAACATGATAATGTCACTCTGATCAAGTGAATTTTTAATTTTAAGGTATAAATTTGCATAATTTGACATAAGGGTCTCCAATTTTAGAAATGGGGGTATGTTGACCTCAAAAAATGGTGAATTTTGGGGGAAACATAATAATATGTTATAATTCAAAGATTCTAGTTTACAAAAAAAAACTAGGTTACTTACTCCACTTGATCAATGCCATTATCAAGATTCTTTTATGGTTAAAACAAGTCTTGCACCTATAGATTTAACACACAACATCAAAACCTATTCTTGATGTGTGTGTGATTTGATTCCACTTGTTTTTTGTAATGTGATTTATGAAACAAGTTCCATATTTCTTTCCTTTAACCATTGACAAATAATTTTAGCATGTTTGGGTATTCATTAAGGCTTTGTCTTAGGGAAGGCTTGGCAATTGCTCTACTACTAACTAGGCATCCATATCCCTAATAGAGATGACTTTGGATCCATTCAAGGCCTTGTTCCACTACCATCTAGGCATTTGTAGCCCTAGTGGAGATTACCAAAATCACCTTTACTTGGAGATCTTTTAATTTTTAAATAAGCTTTTATTTTATTTTATTTTAGATCATTTTGGCTTTCTAACAAAGGTTAGGAACCAGGTTATCTAGGTTTGGGGATTTGGCCAAATGTTTGATCTTTAGGTAATGACCTATGGTTGTAACCTTTGTCCTAGGTAAGGATGTTTGTTAAGTGCAAACATGATTGTGTCCTAATAATTGAAGCTTTTGTCCCATATGTACAATCTCATTTTAAAACTATGTTTAAATCAAAACAAGGTTTAAGATCTTATGGAATAGTTAACTTATTCATTAATCCTTAGGAATTTATAAAAACCATAACATTAAGCTTTACATTTCAAACCCATGTTCAATCACATGTTCAAGGTTCATACCTATATTTCTAAACTATGGATTTATTTTTGATAAATATCTAAACTTTGAGCTAAGGGTTATCCAAAAGGACTTATTATAAGCAAGGAACAAAGTAGGTAAAGCAAAAAAATATGTACATACACTATATACAAATAATGGATTGAAAGGAAATAATAAGAACTAAATTAAACTAATCCCTACACTAATTCCATAAAGTACTTACCTCTAGGATCAAATGGTAAGCTATTTATCCTACCATAAAACTTTGAAGTATGATTACCCCCTTTCAATTTCTTTTCCCTACAAGTAAGGGCATCTGGATGATTAGGTCTTCTGGATGGTGTATCTTGGGCTCCTATCCAAATTCTTAGGTACAAAAATTTGAGATATGAAACTAAGATCCAATCATATTAATCCAAAATTATCCTACTTTATAGCAACAGTGTTAAATCTACTTTATCCATAGATAGATAGAGGTTTATGTCACTTGCACATGGTGATGGTAGCTTGGCTATTATTCTTAGACTGATATCTTCATTCGGTTATTTAGGTGGGAATGGAATACTAATCTTTGTAATAAAACATCCAAGTCATCCCAAAAAGCCTCTTTAGCCTAATCAGTTAAATGAAACTCATCTGGGACTTCACCATTAGAGACATGTTGGTCTTATATTTACAACCTATTGATGAGGTCATGTGAAAAGTCTTAATCTATTTCATTTATTTCATCTTCATCCTCAGTGAAGGAAGGTATGTCTTCTAGCTAATTGAGTTATACCTTATCTTGGTTTGGGGTCTCTATGATAACATTATCTTCTTAGAATTCTAGATCATTGGTGAAATCCTTAGATGAAGTATCCATATGTTTTTCTATCTCATCATCCACCATCTCAAACTCTTTAACTTCATTTAAGAAAACATGGTGTGACTATTGCCAATGAACATCCTATTTAGGGGTATTCTCCATTTCATTAATGAATTTATGTGAGTCATCTTGCTATCCACTTTCTAAAGAAAGATCATCTTGTATTTGATCCATATTGACAATTATAAATCCTTGAGAAACCCTATAACAACACTTCTTATTCATCTACAAATGTTCTAATGATGATGTCTCATTGGTCTTCAATTAAAATCTCTTTAACATCTGTAGGAATATAGGTCATCTTATATGCAACTTCTCCCATTGGCTCACTTTCATCTTCATCTTCATATTCAAAAGGAGAACCAAAGGTCTCCATCATGAAAAATTGAGATGTCTCTAAACATCCATATGTACCTACGACATCATCCTAGTTATGTATAACTTTAGATGTGTTTCTTTCATATAGATATGTTTCAAAAACATTAAAATGTTAAACTAGATCTATATTATAGAAATTCATTTGTATGTCCTCAGATGACCTATCATAAATCCTAATTTGAGGTCTATTAAATATTTGAGAAGGAAAATCATTGTTAGAGCCTTCCCCTATAGTATTAACAACTTGATTTTGTAACTGGATAAAATTAGTGCTCAATTTTTGAACCATTTTCAATATTAAGTAATTTTAATTTTATAGGGTCTCAAGGTCATGAGCTAGAACATTACTATTGGCTACAAGCACTGGAGTTCTATGATTTTGTGGATGGAGCCATTAGCAATGTTATTCAAGAACCCCAAGCTCTAGCCAAGATATGGATGACTCAATAGTAACTAGTTCCAAATTAGAGGTTAGTTTAGAGTAGGTATATTCTAATTAGTGTTAGAGATGGAGTATGACATTTGACCTTGAGGTTACATTTGGTCATTAATGATTACATCTTTAGAGTAATCTAGGGCCAATATGTTTATAACTGGAAGGAATCTTTTCAGGAACATAGAATCCATAGGATCTACAACATCCTTATAAATTTCTAAAGCTAGGGCTTCATCAAGTTTATAAGGAACTATGGTCCTACTATACATCTTTTGGAACCTAGTGTTAAAGGATCTAATGGTCTCATTAGCATCTATTTTAATCATGGTGAACCATTGATACAAGACATAAGGACTAATGATTTTTCCAAATTTATCAATGAAAACCTTGTTAAAGTCATTCTAACTAGTAATGTAGTCCTCAAGTAGATTGAGAAACCATTCATATGCAACATATTTGAAGGTAAGAGGAAATAGTAGACATTTTACATCTTCATGATTAACATTTATTAATCTTAATGCATCTTTGAAACTTATAACATGTTATTCAATTATGACAACATTAGGACTAAAAGTGGGTAAATATTTTTCAAGATTTCTAGGAAGATCATGCTCTATACCTGGCACATTGATTGAATAACCACCTAGCTAATCCATACCTTGAATACATGAGTGTCTTGGAATGATGAAGTATAATGGGATCTTGAGGATTTTCACTCACCTTAGTCTCACTTTTGGCAATTCTAGCTTAGGAATTTTGAATCTTGTCTGAAATATGATGTGTCAAATGAATCTTTACAAATAACAATGACTAAACTTACACATTAAGCAAATTTTATAAATATTAATATAAATAATAACAAAAGATAACCATATTTAACTAAATTAGCTCAAAGACATATCTATATATGTAGTTATGATTGATCTTTACATGTTTAAGTTCAAATGAACTCAAATTTGCAAAGTATCTATTAATATTTAAACAAAATTATTGTCACTAACCTCAAACTAGTTGGATTCACATATATAAACCTATCTTTACCGTAACTTAACATATGTCTTCAAATAATGTCAATCTTTGTCTAAATAAGCACAAACACTAGTTTGAAACCATGAAGATCACTAATACTCACATAATTATGCTAAAAGAAGCATAATTATGCAAACAATGCAATGATCTTTGATCAAAATACACTAAAACTAGTAAAGATCCTACAAATTCACAAATATTTTTTGAGTGGCCCTCCTTCTATCACCATTGAAGCTCCTCCTGTTGATGCCTCAATATGTATCATAGGTGCCTAGAGTGTTTAAGCACACTTATTTCAATGCATGAGTTAAAGTTTGTGATAATCCTATTATCCATTGATGGAATAGAGGCAACTCAAATGGACTATTTCATAATATTTATATTAATTGGTGGTTTGGAGCCACTATGGACAAATAATTAGATCTATGTAAAATATAGGGTATTTATGTTAAAAAAATAGTGAACTGTGATAAGATCTAATCTAGATAATATGAGATGGATATTCACAATGATAATAAAACTCAAGTGATTTGATTAAAAATAAAGAAAATGAAGGCTAAGGTAGAAAAAAATATTTCTGATCTTCATTCTAAATATTATGACAAAGTTTAGATTTCATTTAGATATGCATTTAATCAATATAGAATATGAAATAACATAAGCTCAAATCCTATCATATATTAGGCAAACATCTGAGGATGGTGGAAATAATGAAAATAAGTACCTAATCTACTTTAAAGATTTACCCTTATAAGTAGATAACATAAGCACATCTACAAATTTAGAGCAAATAATGAAGTAAACTTAGAGAACCTTGAATTAACCTAGCATTGGCATAAGTTAACAATTATACATTCAATAATGCTCATCAATAATTCATAGGAACCATTTAAATATAAAATTCACATCAATAAAGTGAGAGATAAACCATAAAAAATGACACAAACAAAAATGTGGACAATTTTTGCAAAATTCCTTGCTTGTATTAGTTGTTCCAAGTTTAGAAAGTAATTTTGGTTCTAAAAACTCTCTCTCATTCTTTTTATAATTGACCATTAGATAACCCATTATGGATGTTGATCCATTATTTACCATTGAATTAGGACATGTGCATAGGATAAGTATCCCTATTACCACCTTCTAGAACAAATTATCATTTCTAATTGTCTAATATATAGGTAATGTGTTTTACCAATTGCACATGCCTAAAAGAATATTCATTTTCAAGGCATTATACAAAATAAGTTGTAAAAGGAGTATTCTTAATTCAATTAGCTTGACCTTAAGGTATCTTTTACTATTGAAGTGTCTAGATGTCATTTGTACTTGGATCTTTTTCCCTTTGAAATTACTCATCTATTAGTTTCAAATTAGACATAAGTTCCTTAAAACTTTCATCCTCTCAATATGTCTAGCCTCTATGATCTTTGTCACTTCTTGTTCTTGACTTCCTACTTATGAAATCACATAGAGATCTATATTTTCCCATGAAATATCTTCTCAGGCTACCATGGTTGTGAGTTTATTAAGTTTCTCACTAGTGGACTAAAATTCCATTCTAGATAAAATTATTTTTACACAAATGACTATTCAACTTTGTAGCTTGATTATACTGACTACAAGTTCACATTGATGCTTCTATATTTTGTTAGGGACTTTCAAAGGTCTTATCAATATTTTAATGGATAATGTGAGATAAAATCACAAGTTTTGTGCCTTATACTACTTTTTCGTTCACTCTTCTACATCACCAAGTCTAAAAAATCTTCAAATTTGTCATTTTAAGCCCATGTGGATCCACCGTGGTATCCTAATCCTCAATATTTTATTATCTCCAAGATCTTTGAAAATTCATCTTTGGTTCACATCATTATATCTACTTATATAGATCAATGTGGGTCATTGATCTCGATCTCAAGAGTTAACCACCATTAGTTACCTATGCTATGTTTTCCATAGTTATGACATGTGTCATTACTTCATTCATTTTGGCTATGTTGAAAATTCTTATTTTATCTCATTGCATTGGATCATCCTCATTTGAGTTACTGCATGTTATTGGATCTTGATCTAAGAAGTGGATCACCATTAGATACTCATTATCTTTGTAATAAAATGGTGACACCTATCACCATCACATTCATCCTACAACTTTATTAAAAATTTGACTCGACATGTCCTGTTAGATCATTTTCATGTGAGAAAATTTAGATAATTGATCCTAAAAAGATGCACAATTTTTAATTAAGGTTAAAAACATAATAACTTAACATAAAGTTTTTTATACTATGGTTTTATTTCATGTTAAATAAACACAATTCAAGACATTAGGCTAATATATTTAAGCTAAGTTTTGAGCATAACAAAAGGGGCCCTAACAAAATACATGGTAGAAGGTTTAGCTTAAGGTTTTCATTTTATAAATGCAAATAAAACCTTAGGTTACGTCTAGGATAATAAAAAGGACCTTGCATTATTTAGACAATGCCAATATTAAAATAGACCAAGGGATCATAGATATAAAGGTACCAATCATAAAATTTAGGCTAAGTTTATGGCATGGATAATTATTCCTGTATAAATTTGAACTAAATTCAGAAAGGGACCTAGGTTAAAATATTAGACTAGAGATTTAAACATGGATTAAAACATATCAAATCAGTCTTTAATAGGCAATAGGATAATAAAATATCAATTTAACATTGAATTATAATGCCCTAATCATGTTAATCTTCCAATTTGAATTCCATTAAACCTAATAAACACAAGAAATAATATTTAACAACCTTGGATAGGTAAAACCATGATCATTTAAGGTATGTTCATTAATCTAATTGAAATTCATAAACAATATGCAACCAAGCTAAGTCTATAACAAAGGACCATGTGATACAACATAATTTTAATCAAGATTATAATGTATCCATTTAAATTTGAATCCTACTTTAAAATACCTAGGCTAAAAATATTTAAGACTAAGGTTTTAACATGGTTTAAAATATATCCAACTGATTAATAAAATACCAAGGGCTATCCAAAATAAAGATACAAACTGATATTAAGTCATGAAACTCAAGAATTGTTCATTTCAAATGGACTCCACTAATCTTGCTACCTAAAATTAGGATATCTAATGTTAATAACAAAGTAACAGGCCCATATAAACAACATCAATACAAGATATTCAATGCTAGTTCATAGAGTTCCATGTTCTCCATGAGAACATCCTTTTTGGATACCATTGTTGCAAAACCATTAAATTTCTCACTAATGGATTCTAGATTGAATTATCTCTAAGAAAACACTCATATGATGTAAATAGGAAAAAATGAGGACTTTTTAATGCTTTTCCAAGGCTTTTCTGATATTTGAATAGGTTCATAGTAATCTCTAATTCCAACTTTGTGTTAAATATTACAAGTTTAGATTATATTTAGATGTGTTTATTTATGCCTATGTATCACCAGTGAGCTTTATATCTTTTCAAAAGTTATATTTGACTAGCACCTTCTGATCATTTTGTATAGATCAACATGGCTCATTGATCTCTAAAAGATGCTCAAGCTTTAGTATGTACTAGGCTTCAATGTTGTACTACTTGGCAGTCTTGTGAACCTTTTAATTACCATTAAAAATATTTGAATTGATACACTCTATTGATATAAATTGTGCACTTGAATGCACAACATTGATCTTTTGGAACCTAATTAAGGTTTAATCCAAGTCTGTATCTTGAATTTTTAACATTAAACTTGCTCTATCAGATCTATTCCATCTGAGTGAATGCAAGTCATTTAATCATGATCCATGTAATAGACCTCCATTCATTATTCATTTTTCTTTTGTTGCAACCATTTCACTTTTCACCTTATCTCTATCTTGACGGCTTTGTGGAAACTTTGAATGTATATGCTCCATTAGATTAACTTAGTGAGAGCAAACATGGATCATTAATCTTATAAATAAGCATAATGTTTAAGTTAGGACTCAGAGACCTATGGATCTTAGGATAAAGAATTAATACTAAGTTCTTATTAATGTTATTAAACATGGATAATGCTTTAAGATTAATATTTTATTCTAGGTTTATAACAAAGGGACCTTACGTATAGTAACTTTAAACCATGAAAGAGAATCCAAAATGTTGAGCATAAAAAATCAGAACAATTTTCCATAAAAAGGTAATGTAAAGATAGACCATGCTAAGATAAAAGGGAACACAAGGCTTAAGACATAAAGGGACCAAACATATAATTCTTAGACTAAGTTTTAGTCATCTTGAAAATCATGACTAAACCTTAGTATAAAAACTAAGCTAAATCCATAGCATATTTATATTATTCCTATGTAATTTGTTCCCACATAGTTTTAATTTGATTTAAAGAGTCCAATATAGGATAAATTGAATGAGTTTTTTAGGAAGCTCAAACATGGATTCAAAATTGACTTTCAAAAATACTAGATTAAAATAGAAACATTAAAATTATGAAAGCTTAGACTTTGTCTATTCTAAATAGATTCCATTAAGCTTGTAACTTGAAACATAAATATTCAAGATTAGAAATGTTAGGAAAATTTAAATAAAAATCATGAACAAGTATGCTATTCAAACCAAGTATGGATGATCTTCAAAAATAGATAATATGTAAACATGCTAATGACACTTTGATCAAGTGAATTTTCAATTTTAAGGTATAAATTTGCATAATTTGACACAAGGGTCCCCAAATTTAAAAATTTAGGTATGTTTTCATTAATAATATGGTAGTAATCTAAGCAAATAAGGCATAATTGAATGCATTGGATGAGTGATAGCATAGTGAGATTTCTACCTCTTATCTACCCACTAGAGAGGTGACAGTGACACTTGAGGATACCTGACATATCCTCAAATTTTTTATACATAGACAAGGAATATTATAAACACCTCTAACATAGCAAAAAATTGTCCTCAAGGATTGGCTAATTACCAAGTCATCCTCATGTTTTATGATAAGGTTGATATAAACTTGATTAAGACATACAACCATTCATCTTGATGATCTACCTAATTGAGATCCATCACCACTAGATTTTATTGATAGGGAGGTTATTATTCTTATTTCCATTATTAGTAGCATTTTGATACCTAAAAAGTGGATGATAATTTCATATGGGTTTGAGAGGCATGTGGATCATTCTATATGAGTCTACATGTTCTCTTGGGGGAAAGTTATTTTAGTACATCTTTATATAGATATGCACATGATAACATATTGTGGGGGACATAGAATTAAGGACTCCACACTTATTATAGTCTAGGGTTTGGATCAGATTATTATTGAGTGACCATTGGGGAAGTAATGGGTATAAGACCTAGAGGATTCATTGGCATACAATTGGGTGTAGAAAATAATAGGTAGTTGTGGGCATAGGGGGATATCTATTTATATCATCAGATGTTCAATGATTTTACCCCATGGTTTTTCATCTAGAGGTCCTAACTCACTTATCAAGTTCATCAATTCAAATTTAGATGGTATATTCCCTACATGATGACCATATGTTTTATAATTAGTATAAAAATCCACATTATCAAGGAGTACCACCCTAATTGGGTAATTTGATAGTTTGGATTTCCATAAGATGTGCTTGAGGATCCTAGATGGTTTGTGTATGTTACATTATTCATAGGGGTGAAGATACTGAGTTATCTCAATATTCCATGAGTTGATTATGCCTACACAAGAGGAGCTACAAACATAGGGGTCACTTCTACATACATTCATTAGTGGGTACAAGTGTTTCCTGTAAGTATTATAGTTATAGGGAAAGTAGGGGGATAAAGGCCTATGGACATTGATGAGATGGAGGTTGAGACATTGAAAGGTAATGGAAACACCTAAAAGAGTAGTAGAGGTGAGGATGATGATGATGATGATGATTATGATGATGGATTTAAAAGAAGAGATGGCATGGGAGATGGTTATGGATTGGATATGATGGTGATTTACTCTAGCATGGTTAGTGTTACAGGAACATAGGTTTATCTAGGCCAAGTAGGTACTTTTTGCATAACTATGATAGTTATGGGCATATGCATGCTAGAGGATGAGATCACCACTCACATGGGGGAGATCATTGGCTTATAATGACAAGTGGTGGATTTAAAAATCACCCTAGATATGCAAGATGATGAAATAACTTATCTTTAGAAAGAGATTACCTAGATTAAAGTAGAGATAAACAAGATGGTAGAGGTTTAGGGATAGCTCATTATAGAGAAGGATCAAGCCATTGGTGATAGAGATCAAACACTAGCCAATGTTGATAAGAGAAGGAAAGTGTGAGATGAGTCTCATAGAGGTAGTACATAGGCCAAATTTTCTAATATGATATTTGAGAGCCTTTGAGAAAGGATGAGACCTCATATTAACACTGAGCTTATGAGATGATAATTACCAAGGACCATTAGGTTGCTTCATTTGAGGCATGGGATACACAGAGAGTAATTCATAGATTTGGTCAATCTAATATGAGGATACATGTTACAAGTGCCTCAGGTCATTCTATTCACTATCCATGACCACCATCACCAAGACCACTAAGGCCAATATGGCCACCTCTAGTGATAAGTCCCATGAACACATAGAGCTAGAGTTGATCACAAGCATCTTGGCATTTTGTCATTTTTGCATAGTTATGGCATATGGAATTATACTTATTGTATCTCCATATTGATGTATTTTGAGACACCATTATGATATGCATATATCTTTGATGTATATTACATTTGAGATACATTAATATTTAGTTTTGGGTCCTTTGACGCTGATGTATATGTATATGATATTAATTGAAACATATATGATGCCATGTTGGTATCTTATTTATCTAATATTTAGCATTGATTATCATTAATTATATTTATGTATTTTTAACGTTATTGATGTTTATGCTTGTATAAGCTCTATTCATTTATTATTTATGCCATGTTTATGAGATGTTGTTCTTTTTTATTTGATATGTTGTATGACTCATATATATGATTATTCATATACACATGTCTATATAAACACACAATAAAATATTTTTATTCGAGTTATTGGTCACTATATTCATGCATGTGTTTGGGTATTTATCTAGTTTTGATGTATCGAAGAAGTACTGCCATTACATTGATCTAATAGTATATTTATGCTTGGTTTTTATTATAGCTTGTGAAACTATGAATCATAGTTGTAAACAACTAAAATGACAATATATACCCTAATCATGGAAAACTTAGTTTAAATGTAAATATAAAATACCTAGGAATAAGATATGAACAATCAAACCCCGGTTTTAAATATAACAAATAAACCAAGAGTAGGATGACATATAAAAATTCAAAACTTAATTACAAGATATTCATAATAGAGACTCAAGTATAAATAAAATGTAATAGCACTATGACAACCAAAAAACAAAAAAAATACAAAAAGGTAGATAAAAACAAATAAAACACAAACAAACAAGGCTATAAACAAATAAACACAAACAATAAATAAATAAACAAAATAAAAAAGACTATACAAATAATAAAAATAAATGAACAAAAGACCAATAAACAAACAACCAACAAAAAAATAAATAAACAAGATAAACAAAATAAACAAGGAAAGATAATCAAACTCAAACAATATAAAATAAACAAACAAAAAAGATAAAAGAAACAAAAGAAACAAAGATAGATAAAATAAACTAATCGACAAATAAAATGAACAAACAAGGCTATAAATAAACAAAACCAATAAACAACAAAATAAATTATATAAATAAAATTAAAATAAACAAACAACACAAAAAACAATAAACAAACCAAAGCAAAACATTCAATAAATGAAATAATCTAAACACATAAAGTTAAACAAGCAAACTAAGCTAAACAAATAAAAATATACAGATAATGGTTAATCACAATGTTAGTATAAATAAAATACAAATTTTTTGTGCATGTGTAATAAAGTTGTTATTTGTTGGTGATAGGGTGACTCGTAAGATAGGTAGAAATGGCACAAGTAAAACAACATAAAAAAATTGGCACAAAGTTACCCCTAGGATATTGGAAGACAACAACAAAGGGTACAGAGACAAATAGTTATCCCTAGGTTATGGGGAACAATAACATAAAAAAGATTATAAACAATTCCCATAATTTATAGGAGATAATGAAACAACATAAAAAAAATGGGGGAATAGAATATATTGAAGTGGTAGCCGAGCTGACTCCATATGCACTAGGCAAGTGGATGTTGCCTACACAGTCCCATGGACACTAAGTCTAATGTGAACTCCAAGAAAAATGTAGTTATTCCAAGATATGGGATAGAATAAAATGATGATAATAAAACATGATTGTCTTATATAGGAAAATTGTAATGATCTCAAAAAATGGTGAGTGTGTAAGAAAAGATGGGGGAGGGGGGTGACACTCACAGTCATGAAAATGTCAGCATAAAAAAATTGCATAATTGTGAGAGCATGATTTAGGCTAAACACACACTAAAATTAAAGATATGAGTATCCACAAATGAAATTAATTGAAAACTCATAAATTTTACTACATCTATGGCTTGTAATGATAATGGGATCACAAAATGGAAAGTGCATTGGAAAAAGATACTTTTAAAATGAAAATGGAATTTAATTTTTTTTTTTGAAAATGGAAAGAGCATAAGAAAATCCAAGTTGTCATTAGTAAATCAAGTTTGAATGCATAATGCTCACAAAATTATGAGAGAATATGTCTAAGGCCAATAAATATTGGGAAACTAAAGGACAAATGGTTACTTATGAAATAGCTAGGATTCCCAGAATACTTAAGACAAAGAAGAGGTCAAAAAAGAAAAGAAGGTAGCTGAGCTAACCCAATATACCCCCTATATCCAAGTGATGACTATGTAGTCCATGTATACCTTAGGCTGATTTGGTTCTCCCAAAAATGGGAGGAAAAAGGCTAAGTATCCTAAAAATGAAGCTAGCTAGATAAGATAGTATATCCCTAAAAATTCTAATGACTTTATATTTTTCATCAAAATTTTAAGCCAATTTTCATGATTTTGTGATTTTTAGGATTTTCCTAGGTATTTTATGAATGTTTAGGTGTTTTCAAAATATTTCAAATGTTTTTTGAATTTTCTAGTCATCTCAACTTAATCAAGAATTATGACATATATAATGATCCAACTTGTAAAATAGTGAGATCATGGCTTGAACATGATCACAAAATGGTGAGAGCATTAAAACTTAAATTTATAGTAAAATAGTTAGAACATGACAAAGGGGTGACTGCACTAACCTCAACATGAATCAAACACTACTGGCATAGTCTTACAGGACCCAAGCTACTATATTTATGCCTAAAATGGTGAAAGTTGGGGAGATTTTCCAATTTTTTTGGAATTTTTAGTATCTAAACTCAATAAAAAATTATGAGATATAACATAGTCTGATTCTAAAAATGATGAGAGCATTTGGCTTTAAAATGTTCATCAAATGACAAGGGCATGGAAAAGGGGTGACTAAGTTTACCTCAATGTAAATCAAGCACTACCTACATAGTCATGTAGGACCTCAAGTCACTATAGTTATATTACACAAAATGAATATGACTAAGTGCTAGCAAGTTCAAGTATAGGAAAATGGAAAGGTAAATGGAAACAATGATGATGCATCAATTCATGGGCAAGGTCTTGTTCCTAATTTACCCAAAGGTGGTTATAATTAGGAAACAATGACAAAGGGTTAGTGGTACTAGTTTTCCCACATGAGGTTATAATTATTATCATCATTAGAATGTAACAACAAATGAAGGATGTAGTTTATAGGACCACTATCATACTATTTTCATATACTTCTATTTAAATTCTTGATTCTAAAATAACTACTAGAACTAAATCTATCATCAACCACTGAACATGCCCAAAGTATAAATGAATTATAACCAAGGCCAAACATGATAGTTGAGGTTTAGGTAAAAATAAATAGATAGGAAGAGGTGAATGGCATAGTAGAATGGTATAGCGTATAGTATAATGAAGAGGTATAATTTGGAATAATGTAAACTATCTTTGTAGACAATAATTTGAGTCTCTCATGAATAAAAAAAATTGAGATTAATTATGTTCATCAGTTCATCAAGTTCATACCCTTCTGGCATAGTGAACCTATATGCCCAAAAACCATAGTTAGAAATAACTACAAAAGTCCCTAATCAATCAGGTTGGAACTTTACTTTCTTCTTTATCAAGTTCCCATGTTGAGAGTGGTCATGGTATTGTCAGTGGTTTGAGTGTATTGTCTAGAATATGAATTATATTATCATGCTTCTAAAAATTTATACACCTTTTCACATGTGCAATTGCATCTATTTCCATAATCAACCAGTAATAACCAATACATAGTAACATTTTGGCTAGGATGTCCCCACTGATGCTCCACACACTCCATAAACTTATCTCAATGATAATCTAGATTCTTTCAAAGGTAAACAACTAAGTATAGATCCATCATAGCCTCTATGATATAGGGTTTTTTTAGTAGGGTATAGTGATATGCTTTTTCAATGAAGGCTTTTTATTTCTTATGCAATATGTTAGGTGAAATAGTTTGGTTTTGTAGATTGGCATATATGTCAAAATACTATGGATACATGGGATGAGAAATGTCACAAACCATATCGATGACTAATTGTTCATATGTTGATGCTAAAAATGTTCCACAAGAAATTGATAATCCTTGGTTCTATCAATGATCTGAATCATGGAGACAATAGTGGTCGTGGCATTAATTATTATGTTATTGGATCAAAGTATTATTTCAATTTAAATGTTGGAAATTTGTTTCTTGAGAGTATCGACCATATCTTTATATGGTACCAAATTCTCATCCTTAGTCTAGTACTAGTCTATGACAATTGATGATTAGCTGAGAATAACCATACACCAATAAATGTTGGATGTTCCACTATAATACTTAATGAATCCCTATGAGTGCTTTGTACTCATCTATATTATTGGTATAGGAGAAAAACAATGTGGAAAGACTTATGAATAAGACCCCCTTATATCATAAAAAATAATGTTCCATCACCTAATCCACAATTTGTGAATGAACTATCAAAGTACATCATCAACTATTCTACCTCAGGAAGTGCTTTTGCTTCTATTGTAGTCATAATTACTTCATCTAGAAATCTAAATGTAAGAGGTTGAGTATTATGATAAAGAGTTTATGCAAGCTAATCCATGAGTAATTTCCCCTTAATATTCTTATAAATAGCATATTAAATTTCAAAATCACTCAAAATCATGATCCACTTTATCATGTGGCCCTTTAGAGCTTTTTTTGAAAGTATATACTTGAGTGGATCTATTTTGACAATAACAATGGTCTTGTTGTTCAACATGCAATGGCCTAGCTTTTGGGTTTTGAACACCATTTGTAAACAAGATTTTTTAATTGATGTATGATTATGCTCATAAACAACTAATGTTCATCTTAGATAATATGTGGCATGCTCTTTACCCTATTCATTATGTTATTCCAAAAGTGATTTCAGGGCATTTTTAGTCACTGATAGGTAAAGTAATAATGGATTGTTTGGCATGGGTTGAAATAAAACAAGTAAATTGGATAGATATTCCTTAATATGTTCAAAGTATTTTTGTCAATCTTCATTCCAAGATAAATTAATTCCTTTATTTAGTAATTGTGCAAATAGAGGGCATTTGTCAACCAATTGGGATATGAAGCATCAGGTTGAATGGATCTTTCTATATAAAATGTAGAGCTATTTCAAGATAAATGGTGTTGGCATTTAATTAATATCTCAAACTTTATTTGGGTTAACTTCAATTCCCATTTGAAATACAATGAAGCCTAATAATTTTCCATAAGTTATGCTAAATACACACTTATTTAGATCATTATTGACATTGTACTTGTAAAGTCTCTCATATATTATTCATAGTATGGATGGATTGTTGACCTAGCTCTTTGATTTACGTAAGGTGTAATTGACATAGTATTTAATGATGTTGTACATAATATCATCTAAAATAACTAAAATAATTAATTAGTAAGAGTATCATGAATTCTTAAGTTCAAATGACACCACCTAATAACAAAAAAATTCTTGATATAGTGGTAAAAATTGTCGTGCATTGGTATTCTAATGCAATTTTGATCTGGTTATATCCTAAAATCCATCCATAAGTGAAATAATTTCATATTCATCCATTGAGTCAACTATTATGCTAATTTTAGGTAGATTAAAGTCATATTTCATTCATGATTTATTGATATCCTTAAAATCAGTGCAGGTTATGATACCTTTTGGTTTCTTTCTCACTAGCACAATGTTAAAAATCCACTCTGAATAGTCAATCAGCATGATGCATCTCATGCCAAAGAGTTTATCCAACTCCTTATTAAATAACACAACAACATGAGGATGTAATTTATACAACATGTATTTAATAGTTTTTGCATCATGATGTATTAAAATATGGTGTAAATTAAGGTAGAGTCCAAAACTACCATGTCTAAATAGGCCCATATAAATATGTCAACAAACTTTCTTAGAAAGGATGTAAATACTTGACATTCATCCTTAGTGAATGATGCACCTAGCTTGATCCAATTTAGGTCCTTTAGAGTTTTAATATTAACCCTAGAAGTGTCCTCCACAATAAGTGTAAAACCATCTTGTAAAATAGTTAGCAAATAGGTAACTGGTTGGCAATGGCAAACTCCTCTAGTCATAGTGGCTCATCCAATTCTCTCCAAGAAGGATGAATTAGAATCTCATAATGTTGGTAAAGGCCATGTAACAAATACTTCAAGGTACTCTTGAACAATCTATAAAAAAGCTTTCTACTCCTTGGGTCTAATTTTAGATCCATAAATAGGCCTTAGACTATATGTCTCATATGTTTTATAGGAAGAGGGGGTGAACATCAATGTCTAATGGCACTAGAAACTAGTTTTCACCAAAAGACTTGCCTTTTTATTTACTTTTACCCTATTCAAAAAAACACCTCAAAGAGTTTTTCACTTTTATACCTCAATGTTTTATTTAATTTTTATTTTTACCAAGGAAGTTCACTCACTCTCTAAAATATGTAGTAGGATCCAATTTCATAAATAAGCCTTGCTTGTGATCTCCAAAAATAATGTGATTCCTCAATCCCAAAAATTTGCATATGGCCTCATAATTTTCAAACTCATTTAATGGAATTCTTTACTCTTGTTGGTTCTAATCTATCAAATATGGGTAATAAAGGTTTAATGGAAAAGGTCAATTAACAAGGTTAACCATATATATAACATGGGGGTTAAATAAATTCATACTGGCAATGTCATCATAGATGTAATAATTAGACCCTATTTCACTTGCAACATCATCTTCACTAATAGATGGTGTTGTAATCTATATAAGGTATACATGATTAGCTCTAGGTAGTTTAAATATAATACCATGGGTTCCCTTATGTTTGGTCTTAAGACTAGCTCAATTATTCCATATTGATGTAGCCCTAGGTATCTACCTTTATATGCTAGGTGATTTGTAATCCAGTTAAGAATAGGATACTTTTCACTTTGTTAATAATTAGCTAACTCATTAGTGTAAATCCATGAATCATCTTTAGCTTAGGGGTCATATTCTAGGATAGAGGCCAATTTAAGAATAATGGGCTTGTTTAGCTTAGACTTTCCCTTGGTCTACCACTCCATGCAAGTGGTCTTCACCTTGGGTCTCTTATAGGATTTTAGATTTTGTGGCAATTTAGAAATGTAGAATGAGTCATGGGTACTATATTCACTAATACCTTTGTAGAAAATATATAAATTATTGTCAATGTCTAGTGGAGGCATATATGAGGTAGAATTTAGGTTTTCTAGATCAATGTAATAGGATTTTGGTCCTAATTAAATAGATTTTACTTTCTCACTTCTTCCTCTATCAGATTTAAGCATAAGATTCATGCCAAATTCATAATTATAGCTCTTTTACTTAGCTTCAAGATGTTTAAAACACTGATATGGCTAGAGATCAATTGATATAATCACTTTTATCCCTAAATTTGGGAACTTTATACACTTATGCAATGTGGAAAGTATGGTCTTGATTTCATGAATCTAGGGTCAGACTAGCAATAGATTGTAAGATAATTATAAGTCCAAAACATGGCATAGACTATCATGGGTCAAAGGCCTAATCACCATTAGCAAGTTAATAAAAACTAGAGATTCCCATTCCTTGTTGTCATAGGCCTTAATAACAATGGTATCTAGATACAAAGCAATTATTCTATATCCAAGACATTTGATCAACTTTAGAGACACAATGTTGAGTTTTAAACCATTGTCTAAAAGGATGTGTTTAAACTTATATTTTGTTATATCAACCTTGATGTATAATAGGTTATTATGTAAATATCCCAAGGATGACATGTCACTTTGGTCAAAATTAATATTTTGGCCAAGGGACAAATGTCCTAACATGGCTTCGAATTTACCTAGCATGATGTCATTTGGTACAAGACATTGGTTCAATTACTCATTAAATATGTATTTTTGGATGCTTGATGTACATAATAAATACATGATAGATATTTGTCCAAGTATCTTATTTAGTTATTCCATAATATCATAGGTCTTCCCCTTAGTTTTTTGTAGTTGGTCTATATTTGATAGGCATGGAAGGATGAATGAGATCATTTGTGGTATTTGGATACAGTCCCTTTATAGTGATCTTAGCTTTTCAAGTTGAGATTATGTAATATTGATATGGTACTTGGATTTGGTAGTTGGTTTGGGAGGTAATAGGGAATAGAATGGTAATTCTAGGGTAGTGTTGAGGTTGACTACTAATAGGGTCCAAAAGGAGACTACCCATCATAATAAGGTTGGTAGGCATTGTTTGGTGAGGGTCTTAGTTTGTTAGTAGTTGGCCATGGATTAATGGTAATGACAGAAACATGGATACTTGAGACATGTCCTACAACATTTTTATAGGTCTATGTGATGGCATGATGGCCTCCTTGGTTGGTTTGGTTAGTTTTTCCTTGACTCCAACCATTCTATTATTGTTATTATGGTTGGTATTATCTTTTTTGATTTTGTAGTGGAGTAATTTTTCATTTTTTGTTACTATTATTGGTATTGTTATTGGTTGTTTTTATGTTGGGAAAATGGATTATAGTACATTCCCAAGTTATGATTAGTTTTAGTAGGGGTATTTATTTGTATCCCTCAATAGAATGCATGAGCTAGATGTACCAATGTATAGAATGTCCTTTGATATGACGGTACTCAAAAAAATCATTTTCTTTGTACCAATTAATAAAAGGAATCGCTTCAAGAAATGGCTCATGTACTGGCCAACTGACCATATTCACTTGAACCAATTTTTGGAACTAAAACTCAATATTCTCATCAAGGTCACTGAATTATTAGGTAATGGGTAGTCTTGTCCTTGGAAGAGGGGCTTGAAATTAGTTTTTATTATGTGTTTAATGGTTTTATGGAGGCCTTGGTTAAATGTATGGTGGTGTTTGTTGAATGGGTGGAGGTTAATGGATAGCCTATGTTTGTACCATTTATACATGGTGTGATTTAGTAACCCCATTACCAACAAAATTATTTTTTTAGCTTTAAGTTTTTGGTCTCTCATTGTTGTTAGCTTGAGGTGGTGTTGAAGCCAATATTTGAATCAGCTTATGATTATGGATATGGCTTTGGTTCTAGTTCTGTTAGCCTTGATGCTAGTTTTGGCTCTAATTAGAATAAGATATCTTGATTATCCCTTATTAACAAGGGATTTCCCAATTTGTATTACTTTCTTGATAACCTCTTAAAACATATGATATCATTATAACTCATTATGATAAGATATATTACTATGTAAGCTCCTGGTAAATATCACATCTAAATTCTTATGTAGTAAATTATGAGTGAACCAAGTTGTAAGTGCTCTCTAATGTTGTAAATAGGCAATGAAGATTTCACCATTATTCTATTTTGCTTGGCCCAAGTCAATAACTGTAATATAATATTTGAGATTATATGAAAAATGTTGTATGAAATTCTTAAAAATATCATCAAAGTTAGCTATAGAATTTTTTGAAAATTTCAAAAGCCATTCCAAGGCTTATCTGGCTAGACTCTTTAGAAAGATAAGAAATAATTATGTCATTATATACCACTACCTAAAAAGCAACAAATAATTCTTTTAGATTCTCTTTAGGGTTGCCTTTGCCCTTGTTTTTATCAAAATTGGGTGGCTCATAACTAGACATTAATTGTATTTATAAATAATCTATGTTGAATGGATAAAATCAAATTTTATCTAGTTTAAAAAAAATTTATTTACTTTCTAGTATGAATATCTTGAATCAAATCCTTAATATACTACAAATCTTGGGAAATGAAGTTATATGGAGTGGCTTATTCTTATTGGTGTTGCATGGTCAAAGGTGGATTCCCTTGATCGAGGTAGGTTAGAATAACATAATACAAAATTTTGGTCTAATGGGTCAGATAACCAAATATATGTATCCATGCATTGGGATTATGTTTTTGACATAAAATAAACTATTATTGGAAAGCATTATAACTTGGATTGAATATATAGCCTTGGCTAGTGGATTTTGAATATGGTAATAACATTTGGATTTGTGGTATGTGTTGGTATTTTTGGGTTTTTAAGGGATATTTTTTCTATGCATTGACCCCTATTATATAAAGGGAACAAGTTGACTATAACCCTTTTATTGAAGGTGTTGAAATTTGGATCCTTATTGTATGTGTGATACCTATTGGGTGAAAGGAAACTATTACCTAGTGCCTAACATATATTCTATTTTATAACCTTTTTATTGGTTGAACACATGGCTAGATAGGCACTTGTTGGGGGTTCAACATTTATTGTTGTTGTTCAACTAGAACATTTTGACTAGTAGAAACACATTATGGATTAGGAAACATTTGTGGCTATTGAGGTATATTAGTTTATGCTTGTTATGAAGGAACATTTTTTCCCTATTAAGGTAGCATTTGGTTTTTTGTTGGCTTGTTTCCCCTATTATACACTCAATAAAGTAGCTAGTTGAGGAGTGGAGGTTTCTTGTTGATTTTGGGAAATAGGCATATCTATCCCTATTATTGTAACCCACTCATGGAATTATTTGTATGAATGTATTGTGTGTTCTTCATTGGTAAATTATACCCACTTTGGTTTAAATTATAATGTACTTGCATGCTATCCATAATATTTTGAGTGAGATCTTCCATTTGAGGTATAGTTTCTTCTATCCAAATGGGGACATTAAACATGTCACCAATGAATGTGTTTTGGTTAAATGGGTCTATGTTTTGGTTTTCATAGATCAAATCATCTATATATGGCCTTGTTGATGGAGATATCTCTATAAGAGACACATTTTAAATATCCATTGCATTTGAATTATGAGCTAGGTTGAGGTAATTCTAGTATGCTTGTTGTACATGTTCCATTTGATCATCCATATGACCTTTTACTTTCACAAATGTACGTTGGATTTGTTGAATAATTTGGAATAAATATTGACTATAACTAATTGATGGTTGTCCAAACTATTGGGTTCAAGGCACAGTACTAATATTTATAATCAAACTACTCAGACTTTTGTGTGGGAAATCTAGTGGGAATTTAGCTCCTATTTCAATGGCCTCGATAAAATTTTTGTCTTTATTCTCTAAAAAATGGAAATCAAACAAGTATGGATCATAACTTGTCTAATTTGGTGTCATAACATATTAGGGATATTTTTATTCACTTTATTCTATAAAAGGCCTCTCTTAAGTAAGGTATTATGCCATTTACTCTTGTTCTTGGCATGGATAAGAAGGCACCGTCACCAAATATTTCACTAATAAGTCCAAAATTTATTCAATATATTTAATATTATAGCATGGATATGGATTCATCTCATAAGCTATGTCATCACCATATGGCTCTTGAACAAAAGGGTCGCTAGTCACAAAGTTCTCATAGTCCATATTATACATAGTCCCACTACATGTGTAACAAGGCATGTTTAGATTTATGTATAGGTTTTATGAACACAAAATGTCTAAATGGTATTAAACAATTGAGGTCTAAAAAAACCAACCTTTGGCTCTATTCAAAGAATCCCAAAGGGTAAAATAACTAAACTAGGTAAAGGTATAATAAAACAAAATTGAAACTAGTCTAACGAATGATATTGATTTATCAAAAGGCAAATATAATGTGTCAAGGGTGACACAAAATTTCAAAAATTATCTATGGATAAGGTATTTATTTTCCCAAATGAGGTTATAATCAATGACAAAAGTATCTAGACAAGGTAGAACAATCATGAACTATGTCAAAAGGATAGCAACAATTTTTTGAAAGGAAATTATAATCATTTAATGTGAAAAATAAGGATAGACTTAGAAATAAAAGATTGATATATCATAATTTCTCAAAAATAATCTAAAATAAGAAAATTGGATTGGATAAACTTGGTAAAACAACTCAAATAATAATCTAATGCTAAGGCAATTAGCTGGGAAGACACTTGGTAGTTGACTCCTAAGACTCAATATTTGGTTCACAAGAGACTATTTTGAAAATATAATTAGGATCTTTTCAAAATCAACAAAAAAACTTCAAATAAGGCATGTGGAAATAAATTGGCTTAAAGGATTCTCAAACAAAGCAAAGACAATAATCAACTACTAGGTCTAGGCAAGGGATCTTTTAGATCAAATAGGAAATCAATACAAGTAACATAATCCAAACACAAAATGTAAAATACATAAGCCTAAATTAGATGAGGATTTGGCATAAACCTTATTAGTTTAATATTTTTTATTTTAAAATTTTAATTTCGAATTTAATGTAAAAATACTCAGATGTTCTAAGGTAAAAAAGCTACACTAAAATGACCAGCATAACCATATGTTTAAAATAAAAGGTATAAAAATATTTTGGAACTTGGATTCAAATGAAACAAGTGTTTTGGAATAATTTATGCATCATAAAAATTCTCCTTATATTAACAATGATTATGTAGAGGGGAGGTTAGTCTCATGTTAGTCCAATAAAACAAAACAAAATAACACACTAAAATCCTAGCACCTCTATCCTAGACACTAGGGAAAGCATAAGTAACAAACACACATATGAAAGCACAACTATAAAACAAAATAAAACATTATTTTACCTAATTTTTAGATCCAAATGGATGGTTTAAGTGGATTTTTTAGTTTGTGCATCAATAAATCTTTGACCATGAAACTTGCTTTGCTCCTTCTCTCCTTGGCACCTTAGCTTCATTGCTTGGATTATGAATTTGACATGATAACATTACTTGTATGAATCTTATCTCTCAAAATTTGCATTATAACACTACACTATAAAAATCTTTGAAGTAATTTATCATAATATCTTTACATGAAGAGAGATTAAAAATTAATAGGCATGGCCATGTATTTATAGCCTCAAGAATTAAATCTCACCCAAGGTGAATTAAGATTGAGTTTAAACATGGAATGGGTTCAAATTAACCATATGTGAGTTGAGAATAACTCCAATTAAGTTAAAATTTGTGATTTAATTATTATTTTCAATTACTAGGCATGGCTCTCAAATTATATATTATGAGATATTTTAGAAGAACTTGACAACCCATAAAGGCAATGATGAAAAGGCTTGATATTTTTAATTTTGTAGCTTCCATTTTTATATATTAATTAATTTAAAATGGATAATTCAAATAAAAAATTAATATTATTTATTAAGATGATTGATTTTGATTAGCATTTTATCTCTTTTAGGATTTGATCAAGTACCCCACTTAATGGATCCATAGGCCAAAATGACATTTATTATGCCATAAGGTGATTAGGGATGAATATGTTAGAGGTTATTATTGTGTATGGGTTAGTATATTAAATATGGATGCCTCAAAATTATTTTGATCATTGATGAATGATTCACAAAAAAAATTGGGACATTTAGTGATACTTAGGCTTAATTTGTAATGGTTACTAGAATCAGTCTAAAATCCAATCGAGAGCCAATTGTGGCCAAAATTTGGTGTCTATAGTTTTCCCCTATTTGGGAAGGCATTAAAAAATATAGGAAAAGTAACATATTCTAATATAATTAAAATGTAATTAATAAGGAAATAAGATAATTATTCAAGAATAATCTCCAAATAACATTTGGGAAGCCTATAATAGTGCCCCTCAAGGAAGTGGCTGACACATACAATTGATGGATGGTCCCTTGAAAAGAATTAAAAATAAGAATGAATTTAACCCATGGGTGAGATTAATCCAAATGAGATAATGTTTGCATGCAGTGATATAGTAAGTATTGATTTTCCCAAGGTTGGTTATTATTAGTAAGAAAATTTGAGACACTAATTTACCCAAAGGTAGTTATAATCAGTGGCACAAGTACATGCCCCAATACGGTGGATGATTCAAAATAATGATTTGCCCATATGAATTTATAAGCATTTAGATGACCTAGATTGAATAATAATTTTTATATGTGCCTCAGAGGGAAGATTAGAAAGCATAAATCAAGGATATAACTTGTCATATAGATTAAAGATGAGCAGGTGCAAACATAGATGTGATGGTCTAGTGACTAAAGAATCCATAAACAAATAGGCACATGATGATGTGAAAATTGATGAAAGAGATTATTAGAAGAATAAAGGTGGTTTAGCTTACCTAAGATATGTAATGTATCCAATCACTACCGACATAGTCAAAATAGACCCCATGCTAATGTAGTTCACTGAAATGTAGAAGAAAATAGAATGAGGAATAGAAGAATAATAATTGATCATTGTGAATGATTTAGTTATACCTAAAAATGTAGAGATGCTCATCCTTATTAACATGTATATAAATAAATTTGTCAATGGGTTGATTTGATCAAGGAAGATGGGAGGATTTACCAAGTCCACTTAGAAGTTTTTATGACAACATTGCTTATAAAAATTCTCAAGATGATTTTTGATATAACATGTGATGTTATGAATCATGATATAAAACACCATGACAACATATCTGAAATGTGCATAAATACTAACCCTTGATCCAATAAATAATTGAAAATAAATCACCAACAATAAAAACCATGATGACAATGTTGACATCTAAATATGGATAAACTAATGAATAAGGTGTAATTAATCACCCAATGAATGCATATAGAATGAGTCAAGGCACAAAAAGGAAAGCAAAAAAAATAAGAAAAAAAGATAAAAAAACAAAGCAAATAAATACACAAAAATATTGAAAGTAAAAGGAATAGAAAGCATCATGTCATCAACCCAATCAATACCTACACATGGAGGTTCAATGGAAGAATAAATAGTTAGTACCCCTAAGCAAGGATACATGAAAAATGGAAAATCACACCCACAAGGGTAGTAGAATGGATTAGAACCAATACTAGATTTTCCTTAGTAGGGTGGATTGAGGATGACTACCTAGGTTTAAAAAGGACAAATGTTTTTGGGTTTTGAGGCTATATATCTCTCAAGGATATGATAAGCCAATTTTTCAAATTTTTAAGATTTTGAAATGGTTTATGAATGTTTTTGGAATTTTCTAAGTATCTCAACTTGATTAAGTATTATGAGACACAAAATGGTCCAAATCACAAAATGGCAAGAGCATGGCTTAGGTTTCTCACAAAATGGCAAGACCATTAGAAAAAGGGTGACATGGCTAACTTCAACAGGAATAAAGCACTAATTACATAGTCCCAAAAGGACCTCAATTAATTGTATTTCTACCAACATAAAATGTGGTAAGATCTAACTAAGTAGCACCAAGTTCATAAATTTAAGAAAATGGTAAGGCAAATGATAATAGTAAGGGTACAGTGATGAATCAATGCATGTTAAAGGTCTTGTTCCAAATTTTCCCATAGGTGGTTATAATTAGGAAACAACAACATAGGTCAATGATATTAATTTTGCCATAGGCAATTATAATTAGCAACACAAGGTGGAATACTAATTTTCCCAAAGGTGGTTATAACAAGTAACACCAGTTAAGCATAAATAAAATATGTAATTTATAGATCCATTATCATATTAATATCATATACTATCATTTGAACACATAAATCTAAAACTTCTAAATTTGGATCAAAATCCCCTTGTGGAAGATGTTTGAAGAACTAATAGAACCAAGCCCAAAAGGGCTAGGTAAGAATAGCCAAAAACAACTTTGGTCAATAGTGAAGGTATGGTAGGATAACATATGGTATGGCATAAATAATATGATAGGATGGAATTTTTTATAATGGTAATAGGGCTGTCCCCAAGTGATAAGCCAAGGTAAATGGCATGGTATGAAATAATAAAAAGGTGAATGACAAATGGAAAAGGCAAGGTAAATAGTTATGGTATGGTAAATGTTTCTATTATTCCTATTGAGGTGGAGATGCACATCTTGATCAACATATGATACAACCATAATAATCAATCATGTGAATTTGAAGAGTTTCTATGTCAAATACCTATTTCATATTTTGAATCCAATAATGTTTTTGTGATCTTCATTGGTCATTGATTTTGTTTCCTTTAAATGTCAAGACAATATATCTTTATAACTTTTGTATAGTAAAGTGTATCCAAGGATGGTAAATATAGATAAATAATGGCTGATAGATTTGATTTGGTAATGTACTATAGGTTTGGAATGAATAAATGGATTATAATGGAATGTATAATGATTGGGTAATAAATGATGATTAGGAGTTTTACGCATACACAATGTTATTGATTCTATATTTGACATAATTTTATTTATGGTGGGTATGAAGAATTCAATAAAACCACCATATTTTTCTATTATTTGAGCCTAAAAGTAGCTACCATCTGATTATGTTATAAAATGGAAGTTGTACTAATTTTATCTTTTATAATGTCTTCATCAAGTAGTGAAGAACTATTATGCTCAACTATTGGCACCTCGAAGAGGTTTTAACTAATTCATTTGTATTCATTTTCCCATAGTAATTATGAGAAGGTTTCACTAAGTAATGTTGACTTTTGACTTTGATTATCTTCTAGCACCTCAAACAAAGTTTCAATAGAAGATATTGAGTTTGGACTTTGATTGTCCCTAGCACCTCTAAAAAGGTTTCACTAAGAGACTATTCTTCTTATGTATGAGTGTGTTCTTAGTCCTCCTAATATTCTTAAACTAAAATGTCACCATGGATGTAATTCAACAAGGTGTGATTCTATCCATCCCAATCAACACTTGAGGGGGGTGGAATGTCAATATAATGACTAGGTTGGTTGGTGTTAACGGCATGTGGAATAGTAATGGAATGGAAAGAGGTAGCATGTTTTTCATAGAATATACTAGAAAAACTTATTTCTATGTTGAAGTAACCATCTTAAAAAACTATGGAATGACCAAAAATATATTCAAATTGATTTTCAAGGCACATATACCCAATGTTTTAACAACCACAAATGTATTTTGATTATAAAGTTGAGTTTGACCTAAGGGACTCTAAATTATATGTTGAGACTGATATTGATTCTATTTTTGATGCTAAATATGATGTTGGTTCAAAAATAAAACCTAACTTCAATGTTGTTACAATGATGTCTTATTGAATATTTGGCATTGGACAAGTAATGTCTTATGATGGCATAATGGGATCCTTAGAAACTAGTTTATCAAAGTGAGAATCCTCAATGAGTGGAAAAAGGTCAAGAGACAAATCCATAAAGACTAGCTTGTCAAAGGGAAGCTTAAAAAAAGGATAATGGTTGAGATAATGATTTGACTAAAGATAGTTATAATCATTAAGAAGTGACTTAGAAAAGATAGGTTATCAGATTAAGACTCCTTAGTAATAGGGATACTATCAAAAGGTGATTCATCATAGGTTGACCCATCATAAATAGGTTTTTCAACAAAAACATTATGGATTGGTTGGTTCTCTTGGCCTTAGTGTAAAAATATTTGTAAAATAATAGTTTTGAACACATATTAGTCTTTGAATGATTGGCTCTATTGGAGAGGTACTAAGTGGCTCTATTGTGGATCAAAAACTAGCATCAATTTTATAAATTATGAGAAGGTTGGAAATGGATGAAGGATGATCAATAGTTAGGTAATGATTTATTTATAAATAGGTTTATCTACAATGGGCTTAACAAAGATTGGTTACCAATCTATGATAGTAACTATGATACATCTAGTTGTAATTTATCAACCTTGTTGGGATAAGAAGATACCATGCTTGGAAGGGCATGGAATGGTAATGGTAGGGTGTTTTAAAGCTCGGTTGTTTGCATAAGCCAAAGGGTGAAGGCCTAGAATGGTAATGATAGGGCATTATGAAGTTTGGCTATTATCATAAGCTAAAGGACGAGATCCTAAAATGGTAATGGTAGGTAATTATGAAGCTTGATTGCTTGCATAAGTCAAAGGGTGAGGTATTAGAATTTAAATGGTAGGGAATTGAAAATCTTAGTTGTTATCATGCACCAAAGGGAAAAGTCTTGTTATGGTAATGGTAGGGCATTAAAAATCCTATTTACTATTGTGAGACAAAGGGTAATGTCATGAAATGGTAATGGTAGGGAATTGTGAAGATTTATTACTCTCATAAGCCAAAGGGCAAGGTCTTGGAATGGTAATGGTAGGGCATTACAAAGCTTGATTTATTTCACAAGCTGAAGGAGGTTTAATGGTATGGGTAGGGTATCAAGTAATTTTAGCTTTGAAAGGGATAACTTGGTACATTAATCAACCCAAAGAAGGTATCACCACACACTACGCTTGAGGGTCTTGGATTTATTCTCCAGATTGAGCAGTGTAAGGAGGACAAGGATCTATCTCACAAACGACATCATCACCATAGGGGTCTTGAACAAATTCATATTGTGTGAACACATTATCATAACTTGGATTGTACATGGATCTACTATGAGTAAAATGAGACATAACCAAGTCAATGATGAAAATTTCACAAAAAGGCCTAGAGTTCTTCAAACTCTAAAAAATAAGTCCAAAAGATAAATAGTCCAAACATAGTCTAACTTGGTCTAAGGAATGGTGTTGTATATTTAAAAAGGTATGTGTTATAATTTTTTCTAAAATAATCTAACATCAAATTTCTTACACAAAAATTTTAAGTGGATGAATACAAACGAAATGCCAAACTTAGGTAAAAAGTGTTTCAAACAAGTCTAAACTAGGTGTAAGGAAACAAAGGTTCTTAGGTTTTGTAGAAAATAAGGAAAAAAATCTGGGCTCAAAATAGGTATTTCTAGGTCTTTTGGGAACAAGGCACAAAATCTAGAATTTTAAACAAAGTAAGGTCTAAAATACAAGAGAGTTATTCTAACAAATTTGAAACACTTTGACATAAACTAAGCATTTGGATTTGAACATAAACTTGATCACTTGTCAAAAGGCATGGAGATTTAGGCATATGGAAGTTAGACCACTTCCACAAATTTAAGCACAAAAATAGTCTTTAAATTGAGCAGGGAATTAACCTAAGTTACACAACCCAAGAGTGAAAGGTAAATGTCTAGGCCAAAATTACATGAGACATAGGTATAAATAATTAAATGTTTGGATCTAAACTTGTGAAGGATAATTTCAAACTTGATTTAGAATACTAGTTTTCTCAGAATATATAATAAGCTAGAAAAAAATGGACGTCATGGTCATAATATGCAAAGATCTAAAATGCACATGTGGTTTCAATTGACAATTTGGAAATAAGGCCACAAGTCTCTAAAATGATTTGATCAAAATAAAGACATTATCTTTCTCTAAAATTATGACAAATGGTCTGTTTCAAAGATTCTAACTCACAAGACTTGGAATGAATTGTGCAATGTAATGATGCCCCTTTCAAACACATGATAAATACATAAAAAGTTTGATAAATGACTAAGGAAAAGGTGTGGTGTCAAATGGATGGTGTAACACCTCTTAAAGCAAAGGATTGATGTGTAAACAAGACTCATTTTTGATGTGGTATGACAAAAAAATAGTTTTTTACACAATACCATGTAAGTAAAAAGGATAAAATGATAAAAACACCTAAGTTTAATGTCCTTAATCCTAAAAATTACAAGGTTGCATCATACTATCGAATTATATCTATATACTTACTCTTGATAAGATTTTAAATTGTTAATCCAAAAACTAAAAGTGCGTGAAAATTAGGGTTTTTAGGCCCCCTCTTCTTTTAGATTTTTTATGATGACATGGGAATTTAGGTACTCGCCCTACATCAACAGTATGTCCACATCAAGTGGGTTTGTTTAAGCTATCATATTTATTTTGTTTCTAAATGTTTCCATATGTGTGGCAAACACTAGGGCAGAATCATGTCATTTAGATCTATGTCAACCTTATTGTTGTGAAAATGTCTTGTCTATTTCATAATCACTCCATCTATTAATTACACAGTGTAGTATGATGTTCAAGTTACCCATACAGTCTAAAGTTGAGTACCACTAATAGATCTTGTTTTAACCTCTCAAAATAAGAATTCTAATGGATCACACTCAATTTATATTCCCCACTATGGATTAGGTCTGAAATGATGTTGGGAGATGAATTTCCAAATCAACACCTGCCTAGAGAACTTATGAGGAGGTGATGAACCCCCACCCACAAGCCAAATGCATAAAAATAAAGATAAATGGAAGAAATTTAGGGTAATTTTGTGGTCACCCAAATCATAAATATTTTGGGGAGGAACTTAGAGACTTGTAGACACCAAAATCGTGTCGACTCCCCTGGTCACTCCCCGTCTTATTCTTCTTCGCCTATTTAACCCTTGACGATCACTTGTTCTACCAACCTTGACCCTGGCAGCATGTAACAATGAGCAGAGAACTAAAAGCTAGACTCTGTCCTCATTGTGCATCTGCCAATGATGGTCTTTACCCAGCTGATGTCGCCGACGTCGGTCGCCATCCCGTTATCCGTTATCAGTTACCATTCGGTTCTCGATCAGTTTTTCGAAACGGTTATCGAACCGTCTCTTGAAACCATCCCGGGGCCTTCCTTCAATCTCCCCTCCCCAATCAATAATCTGACTCCCATTTTTTCTGACATCTACAGGCTCTCCAGCATTCAAACTCCAACATCCATCAACTCCAGCGTTCGTTCTTCCGGCACTGCATAGGCAACTTTGACTATGGCTTTTATCACGGCTTCTGACAAGTAAGTATCTTCTGTGTTTGTTTTCATTTTCTTTCTGATCATTTATTCCCTATTTCTGCCATCCTGAAGCTTCAAACCCCCAGACTCGACCAAAAACCCCGTCCCGACTCTGTCTAAAATCTTGTCCCGACCCTGTCAAGACCATCTGCAACTTTCTCAGACCTCTGTTCAAAACCTGCCCCGACCGACGCCGGTCACTTCCCCGACCGACGACGGCACCTTAACCGACGTCGGCACCTTCCCAGACCGACACCGGCACCACAGAGACCGACGCCGGCGACTGTGCAGAACAGTGCCGCTTATCAGGTACGCATTTTTATTTTCTGTCATTTATTTTTGTCATTTCATCTTTTTATCTACTTTCGTCTAATATTACGCTTTTTATCAGTGGGTTGATATCCTTTTAGGGAGTCTTCGTACTTCCGGGATCGGGCGTTTGCCTGACAACCCACCATATCTTTGACTAACATCTTTCCGTGTTTTAGTCTCTTTTTCACAGGTGTCATTCCTCCACAGCCAAAGAGGAGAATCTTCCAACGTCTGATTTCGGTGCGCTCAACTTTATCAGGTACTTCTAGCTTTAACCTTTTATTTCAGTTTCTTATTTCTTCTTTGAATGTAGAAAGCAATTTTGCATAGAAACATTCTGGCACGCCCGGTGGGACCCTAGGTCCTCCTTGGGTTCTTTCTTTCTTTCATTCATTTAGGCGCATTAGGTTCCTTCCTTTTCGCCTCCTTTCGTCTCTTCTTAAACGACATCATAAGCAGAACTAAAATGAACATTTCTTTCTTGCATTTTTAGACTAGCTAAACTCATATTCTTCGACTCTTTCTCCATTCATCTTCATACGAACAAACATTTCGACTTGGACATTAAAACACTTTGCATTCATTTCTGTTTGCCTGCATCTTTTAGACCACACATAGTAATTAAACCGCATATTGAATTAATCTAGATCACTTCATGTTACACGACCAAACCACCTACACAAAACAAACATTTTAACTTACCTGAGACAAGGCCCGACTGGGATTTCATCCCCCAGTGGATACCTTACCCATCCCGGTGACCCTACTTGGATTTCATCACCAAGGGGGAAGCCCACTCCGTTCTCTGGTGGAGTATAATCTCTAGGCGAGGTATATCTTGGCTAAGCGAAACCAGCTAACCACTGGAATCGTGAAGTGAGGGGAGCTTGCTCCTTAGCACCAAACCACGTACCAGACCCTAACACAGACTTCTTGAGCACCATAACAAAACCCAAAACCTTCCATAGACTGCTTCTTCTAGGACCTGACTCACAAAGCCAATCTTCCTCTACACACACATTCTAAGGCATAAGCCACTGTAATCCTAATAATTTACTTCTAGGGTTTTAGGATCTGCTTGTGTCTTCATCTTTTTGGTTCTTATCTGCTTGTTTGAGCTTGTGAGGACGTTCTTCCTTGCCTTGAATGGTTTTGACTCGTAGCCAAGCCAAGGCTCTAGTCTATCACGCGAGGCATCATCCTCTTCCATCTACCCCGCCTACAACCAACCCTATAATGGAGTTCAACTCAGAAACTGAAAGAACTCCTACCAGACCATCTCCGACCCAAACGCCTATTATCCCAAAAGGGGACCAAGATTTCACACGATTCTTGGACCTCAATACCGCAGCCTTGCAATACTATCTCGCGAATAGCCGAACGCGAGACTCCTCAGGCAATCCAATCTATGGAATGCCGACTTCTCTCCTCGAAACTGCAGCCGTATCAACAGCGTCCGTAGTCCAACCCTTAGATACCCAGGCTGTTACCTCAAACAATGACCAACCTTTTACCAACCATCCAAGCATGGCCTCTCCTTCCATCGTTGGGCCCACTTTCACCGAGGTTTCGGCCCCCAATCAATCTCAATCCACTCAACCACTTTCTACCCCCTTTCAAAACCTGGTCGTCTCTATTCTGCCTACCCTTACTCCTATCAACACTAGGGTGGCTACCCATCCATTGGCTCATGTTACCTCTAGTCAACCTCCCATGACCACATCAAACCTAGCCATGTCTTCTATCCAACCATCCTTAGTCACTTCTTCTGTCCCTACGACTAGTCATCCGTACGTTGCACCCTTATTGGTACAACCGACTACGTCGTATACCTCTTCCAGCCTCTTTCAAGCACCTTACAATCTAGGAGGCGCTCCACCCACCAATCCGTCAGTAGATATTATCAAGATGCTGATGGATAAAATGTCCAACTTAGAAACCTCCGTTACCGGCTCGCGCAACACTCTCTCGTATGAACAAATCTGCAACGAGCCCATCCATCCTTCCGTCCCCATCAGACCATATCCCAGCCAGTGGGAACTTCCTAAGTTTTCTCGTTTCCAGAGCAAGGAAAACCCACAAAAACATTTATAGGCATTCAAACATGCCTGTTACCTTATCGCCCATGATGATGCGTTACTCTTACGCACGTTTCCCATGTCTCTCTCGGGTGCTGCACTTGACTGGTACAGCTCTCTTCCCAGCCATTCCATCCTCACGTTCACTCAGCTGGCCCAGCTCTTCCTCAATCATTTCTCCATCAATATCACCAAGAAGGTCTCCATCACAGACCTCTATTCTATCCGCCAGTTTGAGGATGAATCCATTGCTGATTTCGTCGCTCGGTGGAGGGGCCTTATCAATCAACTTTCATTTTCCTTACCCCAGCCTGAGCTTATTGAACTTTTCTCTCAAGCCTGTGCTAAACATATTTCTTCTACATTGAGGGTTCAAACCTTCCGCACTTTTGACAAAGCCTTCACGATGGCTCATAAACTTGAGTTACGTGCCGTTGAGGAGAATAAAGTCAAGTTGCGGAGTAAGAATCCCAACTCCAAAACCAATGACCCCTCTTCTAAGCCTTCCTCGTCCAATTCTAAATCTAAAGCTTCAGCAAATGCTGTGGTTATTAGATCTTCTTCTTCTTCACCTTCAACTAATCAATCTGAACCATCCACGTCCATGAGCGCCACTCGTCAATTTCAGCAGAGATACATACAGCGACAGTTTACTCCACTTGGAGAATCATACGCATCTGTGCTGGAAAAACTCATCAAATAAGGGGCCATCAATCTCCCTCAGATCCGACCTCCACCACAATTTGATCCCTCACGCGCCATCCCTGCGTGGTATAGGGAGAATGACTTCTATAACTACCACCGTGTTAAAGGTCATGACACGGGTAACTGTAAAACCCTTAAAAACATAGTCCAAGACATGTTGGAAAAGGGTGACCTCATCCTCGACAATCCTAATGCTCCTCCTAATCAGGGTATCGATATTTTCAAACAACCATTTCCCAATCATCCACCAACCCAAAACAACGTCCAGACTTGGACTGACAATACCCATGAACATAATATTTGAACAGTCAATACGGTCTCGCCCCTCATTTCTAACCAACCTCAAGAGGTGAGTTCATCTATCAGTCCATCACATGTGGATGAACCTCTTTCTCTGGCTAGTTCTCCCTCAACTTCTCTCATTTTGGAGGACGCCTCGACCTTACCAACACCGCCGGTTTCACCATCTTCCTTCTTGCTACCCATGGAGGACCCAACCTTTCCTACTCCTCGACCACAAGTGGAGGGCACTATCATCCCTGCCCTTTACCCGCTTGAGGAGCTTCATTCTCTAGTTTCTTCTCCACCCAGGGAAGAACCTATCTCTCCTTCGTCTCCAACCAAACATGAACCTGTCACAACTTCACCATGCTTTGGACCCGAGACTACTACATTCATCTCACCTTTAGTCCCACAACCATCGGCATCTTCTCAAGAGCCTAAACCTCATCCCGTATCTTCTCAACCATTTTCCCGACTAGTGGAGAGACTCGAACTTCTCCCTTCTAGGAAAGTGGAACATCAGGGACTGTGGGACCGTCTCACAGCTCTTCAACAAGCCCAGGCCCTCTCATCTCATGCTGCTAATCCTCCCATGGCGGAACCTCCTAAGACTATTAACAAAAATCAGATTTCTGCCTCCAAACCGTCTACATCTTCATCAACTTCATCAAAACTGAAACCCTCATCTACTCTGCCTAAACCTATCAAATCGCTTGGAGTTCGCCCCGTCTCCAACCTCACTCATCCACAAGTGAAGGTGGACTTAACCCAGACTTCAACTAATAGTAATCTTCAACCTAAATCTCAAAAGACTGCCAAACCACAGAGGCGAATGCCTCCTCTTCCTTCGCCATTGCCCTCCATTTTGGGCCCGCATCCTTCAAACCTAACCAGAGTTCTTCCCACTCCAACCTTTAATCAAAACTGATTGCCTCCTTTGCTTCCTTTACCTACCGCTAGCCTACCCTCTCCCAAAAGGGCGATACCTCTCACGAAGAGTGTACTGTCTCAACCTATCATCGCACCATCAACCCAGAAGGTGGTATGAAAACCCCCTCCCGTTTCACCCAAGCAAAAGTCACCGACATTGCATACATCGATGAGCACGGATCCTTTAGTGGGTTCATACTCTTTAATCTTGCAATGACTTTTGTAAACTTCTAGCATAACTCTTCCACCCATCAAGCCCTTTCAACCTCTCGGGTCTAAACCTTCCTGGTTCGACGACACGAAGATTTGTTTATATCATCGTACACCAAGACATGACACTGAGACTTGCTGTGCCCTCAAGGCTGTCATTCGCCATTATCTGGAAAAAGACACTCTTCTCTTTGAGGATACTTTCGACCGCCCCCTGACTCCTTCTCATAAACCTTCCACCTCTTCAAATCCATCCACATCTCATCAACCAGTTACAACCCCTTCATCATCTTCACCTCCCATCTTTGAAATCAATGCCATTCACATCACCACTAGGTCACAAAAGGACAAGGTGAAAGAAAAAGCCGCCATTCCTTGGACCTACCCTTTTGTCAATCCACCTCAACCACCTAAGCCCAAGATTTCTATCCTTGGCGCGCCTCAACCCTCCTCTTCTTCTTCTTCTTCCGAACCAATCCATGACTCCATGTTGAAACAACTTCACCAGACGCCTGTGAAGATGTCCCTCTACGATCTTATCCAAACCTCACCCCAACATCATCAGGCCCTCATCCAAGCCCTACAGGCAGCAGAGGTCTAACTTGAGGACCCCCAACCACTTGTTGCCCTTGTCCACTCCTTAGCCCCTATCGCCTCCATTACATTCAGTGATTCTGAGATTCCCACATCCAACACGAAAGATCAGGACGCCGCCCTCTTCATCACTGCCTACATCGATCGGACACACATTAAACGCGTTATGATCGATGGGGGCGCTAGCATCAACATCATCTCCACCCATGCCTTTGATCAGTTGGCTCTTCCCAAGAATTGCGTCTCCAAAACTGACGCGATCTTGCGCTCTTTCAATGACACTACTGCCACGACCATTGGCACAGTCATCCTTCATATCCGCGTTGGTCCACGTACAGTCTCGGAGCTCTTCTACATCATCGAAGGAGAGTTCCAATACAACATCTTGTTGGGTCGACCTTGGATCTGCGCTATGTCCTGTGTCCCCTCCACCCTGCACCGTTGTGTAAAGTTTGAGCATGACGGACAAGTCCACACCATTCCTGCTGACCCTTCGCCCTTTAAAACATGCAACACCACCTACCGTCCAAATGATGTCCTCATTCCTATCAAGCCATTAACCCTTGCACTGCCTCTATCTGCAGAAACTTCGACCAGTTTGCAACAGGCGGTCGCCCTTACACCTCCCCTTCAAGCGACAACCACAGACCCCATGGAAGACGTCTTCCAAAGACTTTCATTGGGAGAATATCGCTTGCTGGCTTTAGACATGTTCTAAACTCCACAAGAGTATGGATGCCTTCATCACAACCCCACCTACGACCATCGGATAGGGATGATCATACCTTATGGTCCCCCTCACCTCCGCACCAACCTCATCTATGGAGGGCTTAATCAAGCTCCTACTGACGGTAATCCTCTTTCTTCACCTCAACCTTTCACATCAGATTTCTCATTTCTTGGCAACCCCACCTTTGCACACACTTACCTTTACAAGTGTGCATGGAAGGGTTTTGGTTTCGGACGCTATGAGCAGGGCTCCCATCAGCCTATCCAACCGCTCAATGATGACAATGCCAAGAAACGGTATGGTCTGGGATATCATGACCCCACTCAAGACCCTGTAGACCTTTATCCTGAACCAATCCTTGACCAATCTCCTCCACACTCGCCTATTTCACCACCTTCACCTACGGAGTCAGTGGTTTCCATTCCTCCTAGTTTTTTTTTCCATAAACACCATCCACCTAGACCCCTTGACTTATCAGCTCAATGGGGTGTCCAAATCTCTCCCTCTCATTCTTCCCAGCATGATCGAAGATGAGTCGGCAACCATCCACACTGTCCATTGCATTGACGATGACGCCATTCTTTCTTACATGGGTGCTCGCGATTCTTTTATCCAGTGCTTCCTCCCTTCTGAGACCCAGGTTATGTTAAATGAATCAACCATTGACATCAACCTTCCTTCTTCTGATGTTCCTCATGTCTTAAAGATTGGCCAATCTTTAGACGCTCAGGAGCAGCTTGACTATACCCATTTCCTCTCTGACCATAACAAGGCCTTTGCCTGGACTTACAGTGATATGCCTGGCATCGACCCCACCATCGTTACCCATAACATTGTCACCAAACCAGAGGCTAAGCCTATCAGGCAAAAGCTTCGAAAGATGCATCCTCGCATTGCCCTCCTTGTTAAAGAGGAGCTTCAGCGCCTCCTTTCTGTCTCCTTCATCCAGCCCATCGACTATCCACAGTGGGTCTCTAACATCATCCCAGTCACCAAGGCAACTGGGGGGATTCGGATCTGCACAGACTATCGCGACCTCAACCTAGCCTGTCCCAAAGACGACTTTCCTCTTCCTAACATCGACCAGCTTGTTGATCTTACGGCCGGCCATGAGATGTTATCTCTTATGGATGGGTTTTCAGGATACAATCAAATCCTGATCGCTCCGAAAGATCAGCACAAGACTACTTTCATCACCCCATGGGGGACTTTTTGCTATCGAGTCATGCCTTTCGGCTTGAAGAACGCAGGTGCCACTTATCAGCGCGCCATGACCTACATTTTCCACGATCTCCTCCACAAAATCATGGAGGACTATGTGGATGACCTTCTCGGCAAATCCAAGCTTCGCCATGACCATCTGACCATTCTCAACATCATCTTTTCTCATCTTCTTTAGTACCATGTCCGTCTTAACCCCAAGAAATGTGTCTTTGGGGTCTTCTCTGGAAAGCTTCTCGGCTTCATCGTTTCCTTCCGTGGCATCGAGATAGATCCCGCAAAGATTCGCGCTATTCTCGAAATGCCTCCCCTGACTAATCTCAAGCAGCTTCATAGTTTGCAAGGCAAGCTCCAGTCCATTCACCATTTCATCTCGCAGCTTTCTGACCGCTGCCAACCTTTTCATCATCTCCTTAAGAAGGACGTCATTTTTACATGGGATAAGGACTGTCGAGAGGCTTTTGAAGCCTTAAAACGCTATCTGGTCTCTCCACCAGTCCTCATTCCACCTAAAGATGACCAACCCTTCTACCTTTATATCTCAGCCACTCACCATTCGTTAAGTGCCATGATCGCGCACCGAGATGAACATCACCGTGAGCAAGCCGTCTATTACATCAGCCGAACACTGGTCGACTATGAAACTCGGTATACCCATATCGAGAAACTCTGTTTGGTGTTAGTCTTTGCTGCTACTAAGCTTCGCCACTATCTTCTTAGTCACAAAACCTTTGTCATCACCCACACCAACCCTCTCAAGTATATGCACTCCAAGCCATATCAGAATCAACGTATGGCTCGGTGGCTCATGCTGCTTGCTGAGTTTGATATCGAATTCATCCAGCAGAAATCTATCAAGGGGCAAACCATCACTGATTAACTAGCAGATGCCCCTCTTCTTGACAATCAACCTTCACAGTGTGAATTCCCTGATGAGTCTATCGCTGCGCTTTCCTCCGATGACACCACCTATCAGATGACTATGTTCTTTGACGGTTCCAAATGTCAACTAGGTGGGGGTGCTGGGGTTATTCTCATTCCATTCGAAGGAGAGCCCATGCCTCTGTCTTTTAAACTCGACTTTGATTGTACCAATAATATGGCCGAATACGAGGCCTTAATTTTGGGACTTCAGACCGCCCTCTCTCTCAGCATCAAGTCCATCAACATCTTCAGCGACTCACAGCTCATCGTCAATCAGGTCAACGGTTCATACCTCTATAAAAATGAAATTTTGCAAAGGTACAAAAACCGTGCTGACATTCTCCTTGCATCTTTCGACCATTTCCTCTTGCAGACTATTCCTCGATCCACGAATAAGTTTGCTAACACTATGGCTTCTCTCGCTTCCCATATCCCATCTTCCTCATCTACATCTAGACTTTTTGTCACGGTGCATCGTGTGCCGTTGCCTTCATATATCTCTCCTCACATTCATCATGACAACACTATAGACCCAAGCCTACAAGATGCTTGGTATAAGCAACTTGTGGACTTCTTATCTCTCTCTATCATTCCTCCTAACCTCTCTAGTAATGCACGACGAGCTTTTATCAAGCGTACTGCTCGCTATACCATGCTAGGGGGTCTTCTCTATAAGCGAGGCTTCGACGGCCTCCTTCTTCATTGTCTCACCTCCACTGAAGCATCTCATGCCATTCAACAAGTCCACGACGAGATTTGTGGTGGACATTTCAGTGGAAATTTGGTTACCAAGCGCATCCTTCGTTTGGGCTATTATTGGCCTACCCTTCATCAAGACTGTAGCGATTATGTTCAGCGTTGCATCAAGTGTCAGCAGCACTCTAACTTGCTTCATCTCCCCAGTCACGCCTTACAAATTGCTCAAGATTTCTGGCCTTTTTCTCAATGGGGTTTAGATCTCATCGGTGAGATTAATCCTCATTCGTCTCTTCGTCATCAATCCATCATCACAGCCACTGAATATTTCACCAAGTGGGTGGAAGCCATTCCTCTCGTTTCCACAAAAGCCGACAAGATCGTCGACTTCATCAACACCCACATCATCTGTCGTTTCGGTGTCCCTCATAAAATCATCACCGATAACGGCAAGTCCTTTAAAAACAAAACTATCTAAAAGCTATGCGACTCCTTCGGCATCAAACTCAGTTTCTCTTCGCCTTACTACCCACAAGCAAATGGGCAGGCCGAGGCTTCCAACAAAATTCTCACTAAAAATCTCATGAAAGTGGTCAGTGACACTGGCAGGGATTGGCACATTCACATTCCCTTCGCTTTGTGGGCTTACCGCACTAGCATCCGAACCTCTACGGGTGCTACTCCTTTTTCTCTCGTGTATGGAATAGAGGCTGTCTTACCTCTCGAAGTACAGATCCCGTCTCTCCGCATTTCTCTACATGATATCCTTTCCAACGATGACTTTCGTCAAGATCGCTTAGCTCAACTTGAGTTACTTGATGAATGCCGTCTTGCTGCCCTTAATCATCTCCATGTCTATCAACGTCGCATCAAACACACCTATGACAAAAATCTACGAGAATGAGATTTCAACATCGGAGACTTCGTCCTCAAAGAGAATCAACACGTGACCAATATGGAGTGCAGTAAACGAGGCAAGTTTGCTCCTAATTGGCTCGGACCTTTTATTATCACGCACAAGTATGGATCAGGGACTTATCGTCTGTCTTCTCTTGATGGATGCCCAGAACCTGAGCCTCTTAATGCGTTGCATCTGCGACCATTCTATTGCTAGTCGAGTACTCGTCCACTTGACACTTAACTTGAGCTCATCCCTTGAGCAATCCTCGTCCTCTTAATCCTACTTCCTTTCAACCCTATTCCTCTTAACAATTCCTATAACCCTTTTATGCGGTATGGATGCTTTGTCCTCATAAAAGGGAGTCCTTGACCTTCTATAATCTTGTCCATGACTCACATTTCTGTCAAAACAAATCAAGATGTCAAAACATATCCATGGTCACTATATCTATATCAAAATCAAAAAGCAAACTGCTCCCTCGAAGGACAGTTGTACTATCATTGCTGTAATTAATAGACTGCTCCCTCGAAGGATAGCTATTCAAAAGCCCTTTTTATTGAACAAAAATCTAGACCACTCCCTCGAAGGATGGCTATGACTAATCTGGCAATAAACAGCATTATTTTAAAAGCTTCCCGCATTGATCAGCTTCACAACCTGACCACCAAACAAACGACATCTCTATGCAGGCTTCCCGCATTGATCAGTCTGCGCCTAAAAAAAAAAAAAAAAAAAATTGAACGAGTCATGGACAATGGGGCTCTTGGTTCTCATAACCCCTATTTATGCTATCTTTTTGGTCCTTGTCAATGAAAGAGCAATATGCTTTTCACTTCTTCTACACTTTGGTCACATTCACCTTCATCACTTGTCAATCGACTCAACTCAACTCTCTTTTCAAACCATCAACCTGACTTAACCTATTCACCCTAGTTTCTATGGACACCAATACACATGGAAACTATCGACCCACCACAATTTATGTTCAGCATAAACCAATACTTGCTGAAACATAAATAAACCTCAATTCATTTTTAGCATACATCCATCACGAATATGGAATATTGTTAGGGATGAAAAACTCCTCAACCAATGTTGCAGAATACACCATTTGGAAAAGGCTGCAACATCTTTTTTTTTTTTCCTCATCATTTCATCCAATCATCGACCAATCTATCAACCATTTTAACCACCTGTCTACCACTCGGACGCTTCATTTGAACTACATTGGTCTGAGGCCCTATCACAGGGGCTATGTAGGCAGCACTCAGATGACACGACTGTCTTCTGGGGTTAGCTCGACCATTCTCGTTTGTTCGTCTCTCTGATGGACAAACCTTCTTTCCTTCTTTTAACCATAATCTTGTCCTTGACCATGACCCATTCAATCCCTCTGACCCTCCCTCCCTTTTAGGGAGAACTACATTGGCCTGAGGCCCTATCACCAGGGCTATGTAGGCAGCACTCAGATGACACGACTGTCTTCTGGGGTTAGCTCGACCATTCTCATTTGTTCGTCTCTCTGATGGACAAACCTTCTTTCCTTCTTTTAACCATAATCCTTTCCTTGACCATGACCCATTCAATCCCTCTGACCCTCCCTCCCTTTTAGGGAGAACTACATTGGCCTGAGGCCCTATCACCAGGGCTATGTAGGCAGCGCTCAGTTGACATGGGGTCTTCTGGGGTTAGCTCAGCCACATCCTTTCGTCTATTCTTCCCCTCGACCACCAACCATTGGAGATCATACCTATTTCCGCTGACCTCGACTACTTCCAAGACATTGTTGCCTTAGTTGTTTTTGCATGTATGCTACCTCATGACTGGTTAGCAAAATTGTGCACAGACCTTTTTGGACACTCACAAGTATAAGATCGCAAACCGGTTGATCCGCACTACTTGTGGCTTTTTCGTGTTTCTAGGAGCACTTCCTGCGCCCGGGATACCTGGAACATGATGACCATTTGGAGCTTCAGCTTAGATTGAGTGACCCGATCAGCAGATGACTAAATGCTGGGGCCCGATTACTTCAATTTTGGCACTCCTCGACCCTTGACCTGCGACACTTTTGACCTGACCATCTCGTGCAGTGGTATGCACGCAATCACGACTTTTGCAGCGTTCACCCTCACCCCTTTTTCATCCACTCCTTGTCAAATTAGCACCCGATTCTCGGTTCCCTTCCCTCGACTCCTACTTTGAGGGGGAATACCTTATCCTTAATCGAGGCAACCTATCCGCTTCCTATTTTTGTCTTGCAGTTCATTTGAACAACCAACAAGATGAAATCAACCTTATCCCTCACCTGGGGCACTCACTCCTATTTTTGTCTTGTAGTTCATCAGAACAACCAACAAGACAAAAAGGGGCAAATGTAGACACCAAAATCGTGTCGACTCCCCTGGTCACTCCCCGTCTTATTCTTCTTCACCTATTTAACCCTTGACGATCACTTGTTCTACCGACCTTGACCCTGGCAGCATGTAACAATGAGCAGAGAACTAAAAGCTAGACTCTGTCCTCATTGTGCATCTGCCGACGACGGTCTTTACCCGGCTGATGTCGCCGACATCGGTCACTTATCGGCCGACGTTGGTAATCCTACCGATGTCGGTCGCCATCTCGTTATCCGTTATCAGTTACCATTCGGTTCCCGATCGGATTTTCGAAACGGTTATCGAACCGTCTCTCGAAACCGTCTCGGGGCCTTCCTTCAATCTCCCCTCCCCGATCAATAATCTGACTCCCATTTTTTCTGACATCTACAGGCTCTCCAGCATTCGAACTCCAGCATCCATCAACTCTAGCATCCATCAACTCTAGCGTTCGTTCTTCCGGCACTGCACAGGCAACTTCGACTATGGCTTTTATCACAGCTTCTGACAGGTAAGTATCTTCTGTGTTTGTTTTCATTTTCTTTCTGATCATTTATTCCCTATTTTTGCCATCCTGAAGCTTCAAACCCCCAGACTCGACCAAAAACCCCGTCCTGACTCTGTCTAAAATCTTGTCCCGACCCTGTCAAGACCATCTGCAACTTTCTCAGACCTCTATTCAGAACCTGCCCCGACCAACGCCGGTCACTTCCCCGACCGATGACGGCACCTTAACCGACGTCGGCACCTTCCCAGACCGACGCCGGCACCACAGAGACCGACGCCGGCGACTGTGCAGAACAGTGCCGCTTATCAGGTACGCATTTTTATTTTCTATCATTTATTTCTGTCATTTCATCTTTTTATCTACTTTCATCCAATATTACGCTTTTTATCAGTGGGTTGATATCCTTTTAGGGAGTCTTCGTACTTCCGGGATCGGGCATTCGCCTGACAACCCACCATATCTTTGACTAACATCTTTCCGTGTTTTAGTCTCTTTTTCGCAGGTGTCATTCCTCCACAGCCAAAGAGGAGAATCTTCCAACGTCTGATTTCGGTGCGCTCAACTTTATTAGGTACTTCTAGCCTTAACCTTTTATTTCAGTTTCTTATTTCTTCTTTGAATGTAGAAAGCAATTTTGCATAGAAACAAGACTTTCCTTTGATACTTTTAGACCAAAGTGACAAATTCAAAGAGTGATCATTTTTTATCACCAAAGTTCCCTAAAGTGGATGGGGAGAGAGCATACATGTGGCACTCACTTTTCTAAACAAACACTTCATAAATAGACATGAAAAACTACAAAATATTATGAACATTTAACTAATGTGAGAGTTCATTTTATATCTCCAAAATGAAGTATGTAGTGAATTTTGAACCCCTTGGATTTGTGTAGAAAAAACTTGGAAAAAAGAGAAATGTCTTAAGCAAAAAGATTTTTAAAACACCAACTTAAAATGCAAGTTTTGAAACTTGCATTTTTTTAAAAGCATTTTATATTGGACTTTGGCTCCTAAAAAATATGTTAGGGGGTCTTAGTGATTATAATTAAAACATGAGTGAGCAAATGACTTTCTAATTATTACTCTCAGGTTTCAAAAAATTTACACAGAGTGCAAAACCATAGAAACATTGAGCAATATCACCATTTTTCCTACAAAATTGCAACAATAAAGATAATATTGCCACTTGCATGTAAAAAATAGGGTTAGTGAAAAATAACTAATATTATGACAATGAAGCTTCTATGGAGCTCCAACTTTCTTGTTGAAGTGGCTTCCTCAGTTTGTGCATCTAGAAGTCTTTGACAATGAAGCTTACTTTGCTCCTTCTCTCTTTGGTACCTTGGCTTGGTTTCTTGGCTTATGAATTTCACATGGTAAAATTAATTATATGAAATTTCTCTCTCCAAATTGGAATTATAACACTACACTATAAAAATATTTGAAAACATTTAGGCTTAAAAACTTTACACTAAGATATCTTAACAATGAATAGGCATGGCCTTGTATATATAGCTTCAAGAATTAGCTCTCACTCAAGGTGAGTTAAGTTTTAAACATGGAATGGGTTAAAAATAACCCTAGGTGATTTGAGATTAACTAAAGTTGAGTTAAAATATGTCATCTAATTATTATTTTCAATTACTAGGTATGGATATCAAATTAAATATTTTGAGATATTTTGGAAGAGTTTGACAACTCATGAAGGCAATGATGAAAAGGCTTGATATTTTGAATTTTTGAAAATCCATTTTTAGAAATTAATTAATTATAAATGGATAATTAAACTAATAATTTAGTCTTGTTTAATTATATTATCAATTTTTATTAGCATTTTATCTCTTTTAAGATTTGATAAAGTGCCCCCCTTAATGGGTACATAGGCCAAACTGATAGTTGTTATGTCATAAGGTGATTGGGGATGAATCCATGAGATGTTATTATTGTGTATGAGATAGTATCACAAATAGGGATTCATTAACATGATTCTAAACATTGATGAATGATGCATGACCAAATTTGGGATGTTTAGTGATTCCTAGGCTTAATTTGTAATGGTTGGTAGGTATTAATCTGAAATCTAATTGGAAGCCAATTTAGACCATAATTGGGTGTCTACACCTTAAAATAAATGGTAAGAAATGGTTTTTGACAAAAATACAAGATAAATATTTGAGAGGAAATACAGAACATAATGATTCCCCATTTAAATAAGTGACAAGTAATTTTAGAATAAAACTTTAAGGCAGAAGATATGAAACAAAATGGGTAGAATAACAACTCTTAGGCTAAAGTGGTGTAATAAATAATGTCATGATTTTATAATTATTTCAACTTGATAATAAAAAATAATAATTTTAGTTTAAAACACTCATTTAAGCAAAATAAAATAGACATAAAATTAATGGCTCGACCTATCCATAAAACTGACACATTTGTGCATAAATTCTATGAAAGTTTCTGCCAGTATACCAATGCTTGAAAGGAATTAAGTGTTAATAAAAAATCAAATAACATGTGTAGGTATAAATTTTAATTCCCTTATGTCTCTCAAGCAATGTTATATGGCACAAACTTATAATTAGGAGCACTCGACACTTGGAAATAAATTCCATGGAAAATGGGGTTGACTAAAATCTACAAGTTTTAAAATGCACTAAATGGTCATAAATGTGGATAATATAAGGGTGCATCATGTAAATTAGATTCAAACTTGATAAGTTACTATGTAAAGGTCTATTATTTTACATAATGACTTCATCCATATACTACTTAGTCAGTTCTAATGTTTAGGATGAACTAACCCAAGTTTTCATTAGGATCAGAGAAGGTAGCCACTGAGCCCCATAGCAATCCTAGCATCATGTGCCGAATTTATATACCCCACCATGGAGTGGGATTGGTATGATGATGGGAGATGAAATTCCAGGTCAACACACCCTAAAACAACTTGTGAGGAGGCAATGAACTCCCACCCATAAGATAAATACAAGAAAATAAATAAATGAAAATGGAAAGACTTTAGAGGTTGTTTCTAGATCACCCAAGTCACTCAAAGATTGGGGATATAATACAGGTCATTTTTTATGACAAGACTAAATAATCAATGCAATAAACCAAATGCTTTTAGTAATTCAAGTTCCCTATAGGGGATGAGGTGAGAGCATATGCACAATAATTTTTTATTTTCCATGAAAAAGAATTTAGTCTATGAAATTTGAAACTAGCTAATAAATAAAGAAAAAAAAACTAAAAAATCTCTTAAGATCTATAAGTAAATTGTATGTTCTTTTTAATAGCACCAACTCAAATGTTATTGAAAATTTGACCCCTTGGCCTTGTTTTCACTTGTAAAAACTTTGAAATATTAAAAGATAAGTTTGATTAGGTTGATTTTAAGCACTAAACAAAAGTGTATGTGAGATTTAGAGGTGTTTAGGATTTTTTTATTTGCCTTAGTTCCTACATAAGTGTTAAGGGGTTTACTTATACTTAGGACAAAAATAAAATCAATAAACAACATTCCATTTTGATCTTTTTTTAAAAACATAGAGTGAAGCTGTTGTTTATGAAACAAAGCAAAGCCATCATTTTCATCAAATTCACTATTTTCCTAAAAACATAGATAGACAAATAATATATTTTGGCAAATTTTTCCTTTAAATAAGGCCAAGCTATTGATTAGATCTGGAGAAGTTATCGATGATAGGCTAAAAATATGCAAAGTCACAAAAATCATATGCAATTTTACCTATTGAATTTGTTATTTAGCAATACTGAAGCCACCATTTTTAGTTAGTTATGTCTACATTTAGCATTTCAAAGTTTCCATTTCAAAGTTCTTTTTTCTATATAAATAAATATCACAAATAGAGCACATAAATGGTGAAGTCACCAATACACAGGGCAAACCATCTGATTACATAAAAAATAGGATGGGATTTTCAAGTACAAAAATCTAAACCTAAAGAATTAAATACTTTTGTTATAAAAATTAAAAATTTCACATCATTCTTATTGGCCATATGGGATGTGTGGCCCCACTAGGTGTGAAATTATGTATCTTAAGATTATGAAGAACACACATATGTTGATTAGTTCCTTGTTAGTGAAGATAATAAAAATCCATGTATAAAAATACACTATAACTAAAAACTCTCTCCTAATAATTAGAGGAGGATGAAAAAATGAATAAGATCACAAAATAGAGATTAAAAAAACATAATAATTTTACCTCCTTTGTCTAAATTGATGTCCACTTGTTGGCATAAGGATGTTCATGCTTATTCTATGACATGGGAGACTCTTGTAAATTATTATCCCTGGTGGTATAAACTATCTAATGGTAAATTATGGCTTTTCTTTTCTATTAGCTTAATTTGGTGTAAATCTTGGCCTAAAATGGGAATTATAACACTAATTTCAATGGCTTCTTAAAATAATTCCTATAGAATAAACTTACACACAAAATATTGTTAGGGTAAGGTGTAAGCACTTTTATTTATATATTTAAGAAATAAATCTAACCCTAGGGAGGCTAGGTTAAATTCTAACTCTAGTTGAGTCTAAAACAGCCTAGGTTGAGTCAAGTTAACCCTAGGTTGGGTTAAAACACTCATGAGATATTGATACCTTAGTTTCATATATTTATGACGTATGAAAACTTAATTTATATATTTGTGAGGTTTTGACTCACCTTTTTAGAATATTAAGGAATTAACAAATCAATTTACTAGCTCTTTTGACCTTGATTTCATATTTGGCAAAAAATTCTTTTCTTTATAAATGAAATTCACTAATCTAACTTGGAATTTTTAATTAAGAAATTTATTTAATAATTATAATGTAATTAATATTGCTTAGTGCATTTTTTATTTTGGTAATTATTTTAAATGTTTTGATTTTAGCTCGACAAGCTAAGAGTGTTAAATTACTAGCTTGTATTTTGACTACGTTTGAAACTAAACTAGGTTACTGGTACATATAAGGTAATACCCCAAATAAGAAAGCTTCCCCATGTTTCTAAAAAAATAAATCACTTATGTGGATAAACTTGGTAATTTATGTGTTTTTTAGGCTTAGATTATCTTGTGTGATAGAAACTAAACTAAACCCTAGTTTAGGAATGAAAGTAGCCTAAATTGAGTGTCTACAAATATAAGACTTAAAGAAGGAACATTTAGACAACTTACCAAATATTTTATGTTTCCTTATCCTTTACAACACTAAACTAAAATTTTCTTCATATTCAATTACATTTGTATAATATATCAATATATCATCAAGGAAGACTAGAACAAACTTGTCTAAAAAATCCTCAAAGAAATTATTCACTAAGTTCATAAATGTATTAGGTGCATTAGTCAGACAAAAATGAATTAATGTAAACTCATAATGTCCATACCTTATTCTAAAATTAATCTTATAGATATATTCTTCCTTGATCCTCAGTTGGTGATACCCTAATATAAATTTTATCTTTTAAAAGATAGTTATATCCTTCATTTGATCAAATAGACGATCTATCCTTGGTAAAGGATAATGATTATTAATGATAAACTTATTAAGTATGAAATAGTTAACACATAATCACAAGGTTTTATCTTTATTTTTCACAAAAACCACTAGTTCACCCCAAGGTGACATACTTGGCCTAATAGTACTACTTTTTAGTAGTTCTTGTCGTTGAGATTTTAGCTCCTACAAATTAGATAAATTCATACAATAAGGTGATTTATATGTAAGGGCTATCCATAGATACACATAGACATAAAAATAAAATTAAAATTTAGGAGGTAAAATAAGAAATTTATTTAGAAAAACATCAAAAAAAAATCTTGTAAAAATGGATATTCCTTAAATTTTAATTTTGTTTTAGGTGTAATTTATTGCATCGAATCAGCATATAACTTACAAACTTTATATATTATTTCTTTAGTTGTAAATTTTATATCATCTTACATATTTTTGATTTCAATAAAACTTAAATTTCTATAGGTTTTCTCAAATTATTACATCAATTTATCAGTTTGCTATAATAGTCCAAATTGGCTTTGTCCTACTACAACCAATCCATGCCTAAGATAATATCAAAAGATCTATGAAGAGATAATAATAAATTAACTTACATAGAAGAAACCTAATTCTAATTTTAATCCCTTAAGACACTTATTAATTAGTACCCTTTTACTTGAGTCAAATTATACATCCCAATAATCCTTCAAAGTCACCAATTTTAACTTACAACATGTTACTAACTTAGGATACATAAAACTGTCAATTGCTCCTGAATCAAACAAAAATGAAACAAAAATTATTATTTATTTTACTTTTAATTTTAATAGGAGCTATTTGTAAATATATGTTTCTACTATCCAAACTTGCATACACTCTATGATTAGCTGATTGCCCAGATTTTAGCTTAGGGAAATCTTTGTGGTAGTGATTATCTCCACATTCCTAGTATACTAAAGCTATTTGCAATGTCACTGGAATGGTATTGGACTAGTAGAAGGAAAATTTTAACTACCTTGGGTCAGATTTATTTTAAAATTAATAGACTTAAAAGAATTCATATTCTTAGAATTATTATTTTGCCCTTGATAATTATTGAAACCACTCATAATCTTAGTAAATTTTTAATTAAATTGAGATTTTTTAAAAAATTTAGGAGAAGGGGACATATTTTTATTCTTAGATTGGTGCCTATTCTATTTAAAATATTATCTTATATTTTGATGATCCTTCTCTTTCTCTCATGTCTTATGAGAAAATTCAATAATAACAATTAGAGTCTTAAGATTGGTCATATTCACATCATGTATTAATATTTCTTTTAATCCTAGATTAAACTTAATAACTTTAGTATCTTCATCATGAATTTAGTTAACATGATGTAATAGATTTAAAAACCTATTTTCATACTCAATCATAGTCATATTCTCTTATTTCAACAGTTAGAATGTAGCAATTTTTTGTTCCTTGTAGTTATAATTATGATACCTCTTCTTGAACTATCTTTTAAAAATAAGATAGGTAAGATTCATTGGTTGGTAACCCTTTAAATCACATAAGTGGTTCCAACAAAGAGATGCAACTCATACTAAATGATAGATAGTTACTCTTAACTTCACATTAAAGGACATATTATGCAAATTAAAATATTTTTATAGGTGTAATAACCATGCATCAACTGCATCACCTAAGTACTCACCTAAAAAATGTTGGTAGAGGCAATTTATTTATCTCTTTAATGATATTATAAACCATATTACCAGGTAAATTCTAAATTTTTGGTTCAACTTGCCTTTCACCTCTAACTAGAACTTCTTTGGCTGGAACACATCCTAAATTGTTCAAACTTCATTCTTAGGTGTTCATTTTACTTTGAAGTGAATTTAATGTAGTCAAAATTCCATTCAAAACTACCTCTTACTTAACATTAGGATTGTTTACTTCATGATTAAGGGTCTCCACATTATTTTTAGTGTTATTGAGATGTGGTTCCTCTCTCTCAAGAATATTAGCCCTACAAAATTAACTTTTTCCTCTACCTAGGTTAATATTTCTTATCTTATTGTCTACTATTCCATATATTATCCTCACCATCATGTGGTGAAATAAACAACTCAATAGAAATTGAAAATAAATATTTCCCAAAGTTAACTAGAGAAGTAAGCCATGCTTTGATACCAATAGTGTATAAGTATAACCAAAGACATGAATACATTTATAAATCATGAGTCAATAGAGAACAAATACTACATAATAACTCAATATTTTATTAATTTGTAATCAAAGATATCAAAATACTTATTATAAATAAATGTATAACTACCAATACATGATAAATACCACATATCTATGTTCTTCTATCAAAGGTATTAATCAACTAATGTGATTTCACATTTAAATAGTAATACAAGATTGCATAGATAATCAAATGATCAACTACTATCATATCATGAACTAAACATACATGATAACATACATCTCTTTCTATTAAGTAAAACTATGATGAATAACATGAATTATAATCGTAAAGAATTACATAACAATTCTAATTCATCTATATCTAGTTGTCACAACTCAAAGTAAGAATAAATGAATCAAATCATTGCACACAAGCCAATGAAGTTAAACCCACCTCATCAGTCCCAATGAGCTCAACCAAAAGTGGCCCTAGACCATCCTAACCATCAGTTTGATATGGATCAAAGATATAAAGAAATAGTGGAGAAAGGAAAAATGTAACAAACTAAGCTTAACAACATTTAATTAAATTATCAATAGATAGAAAATGAACCATGTAAACTAACCCAAAAAATTTATTGGCTTGATACCTAATTATGATTGCAACTCAATTTTTGAGCTTCTCAATTTATGGGTTATATTCTATTTGAGAATATAATATGGATAGTAATATTTATGCCATAATTTTTTTGGTAGTCATCTTAATCTACTAACTTAATAGATATTAATGACTTAAAATTAAACTTGTAAAAAGAGGACAATAGTTCTAACCAATTAAAAATTAATAAATTAAAATTTACATAAAACTATAGATCACATTTTTTATGGAAATAGACTTTACCAAAAATAGTAAAAGATTAAATATCAACTACAATGATTAACTTAATCATAACAAATAAAAATAATCAATTGATCAATGTTTCAAGCATAAGTCCACTTAATAATGAACTTAAATTATTTCCAATATCATTATCAGATTTATGCATGTAATTTCGACATGTTTTCTACAAACTTGAGTTAACTCAATAATGACCCAATAATATTAAAAAAATTTAAACATATCATGCATATATAATAAAAATAATAAACTGTTATTTTTCCATAAAACTCTATAAATCATTTCAAACCCACATGGAGACTCATTATATCACTACCCCTAATGTATGGACATGGTTTGAAATAACCAACATGATAAATTCCATTATTATTTTATAAACATGACTGAATCCAAGTTAGGATTTTTGAAATATAAAACCAAATCAAATACCCAAAAAAGTCAAAAATAACCTAGCCATAGCCATTCAAATAATGGATTCATAAAATAATAAACCTAGCTAGGATTTCGAGTCATAAAACCAAATATAATCAGCACACAGTCACTAAACAAAACCATAACCTCTTCTTATAAAAATTACTTCACAGTGGTACAAAACACATCCAATAAACAAGAAAATATATGTAGTGAGTATACACCCACACACATCCATATACAAAAATTTAAAAAAACATAAACATCAATCATAATGCAGTATATTTATTCATTAAAATCCATGGCCAAGCCATCTATGGCCACCACACATCAAAAATAAAACCAAAATCTTTGACCCTAATAGGGGTTTTATCCAAAAACACCATAATGTAGTAAAAAACAATGACATTGTTTATGGTTAAAACCATAAATTGTTTTACTATTAAAAACCCACTTTAAAAAGCAAACACAAAATTTTAAAAACATTACTTACTTGGATTTTATAAGTTGACCACAAAATAATTTTCTCTTATCTTATAGTCTCTCAAACTTTTATGCCAAAGTAACACCAAAAATACCCACACATCTAACAAAACTAGTTGAATGATATATATGCCAAAACAAACGCCAGTTACTCAACTCAAATCTTGCATGGCTATCAATATTAATGCTTCAAAATATAATTCAATATCCCAAAAAACCTCATGCAAAAATTTTATTACATTCCCCTTGACCACCATGCCAAAATTTTTGGTAGAGTCTCTTAAGGTGTTCAATTATTCCAAAATATTTAGTCCAAATGAACCAAATAAAACCTAAAAACCCAAAGAAAACATCTTAACCCTTTTGTATGGTAACAAAGTTAATTCCATGACTCTAAATTCATATGGCATAAAAAAACACACCAACTAATTACCAATTCCCCCATGGTGGTTCAAACATCCAACAACCTAAGCATATGCAAAAGCCAAACTTTGCTATCACAAACATGCAAAACAAACAAACAAACAAACAAGGGTCTATTAAATGTTTAAACCTTAATTCACAAGCCTAAAACATAGATAGATAGGATGTGTCCATAATTTCCTACACATATAACATGGTTGTTTATAAACATTAAGTCAAACAACATCAAGATAATGAAGTAAGGTAATAATAAATCAACAATAAAAATGATTGAGAATACATAAGATCAATATGTGACCGAATGCCCTATCAAATTTAACATTCATGGAGTCAAATAAAAACATAAGAAACCAAAATTATGATATCAACAAGAGGATATTATTCACCAAACTAATTACGACATGGTAAAGTGATAATTATCAAATTGATAACATCAAGTAAAAGTATGTTTGCATAAATGTAAAAACCGATTTAAATAAACTAGTAATGGAATTGAACATAAAACAATCACACAAAACTAAATTATATAAACACAATGAATAAATCAACAATACTGATAAGCTCAAACTTTATAATAGAATTCACTATTTTGTTTATCCATGTTATTTCTCCATGTTTCCCTATTGTTTAGGTCCAACCACAACCTAGATTAAGTACCTATCCCTACAGTCAATGAATAGACTATCAACAATATCTAGAAATATAAGTATAATAAATGCAATAACAACATTTAAATAATACATCTAACTAAATTATAAATTAGTACACTTCAAGCATAAATACCCAATGTTGTAATGAAAATGTAATCCATAATTGTCTTATAAATTATAAGAAAAAAATTATCAGTGTAGATCATATAACTATAAAACCATAGTAAATAAAATAAAATATGTCTTAAATAATTCACAAATAATCTCTATTAATATAAATGAATTAAACATAGGTTAATTAAGGTCATGAAAATTTCATCTCTAGTAAGTTCCATGGAGAAGGTGTAAATTTTAATGTTAGTTGATACTATGTTTAAATTTTCATTTACAACATTATAGTTAGTGATTATATATTTCACCTAGGGATGTATATCAATTTGTATCTAGTTGGGATTCCTCTCCAAGGCAACCACATGTGAAAAAAAATTGTGGCCATGTACCCATTTAATGTTTTATACCAATCTCTACTCAATAACATAATGCATGCTTTAGGGATTTGGACTACCTAGATGTCTATAAATTATTGGACTCTAGGTTCAAACTCTAGTTGCATATGTACATTAAACAATGCACATACATATTTGATCACATTTTTATCTATTTGGACAACTATTTTATCAAACTTGATAGGATTCAGTCCTAGTATTTTTCAAATTTCATAAGCACAAAATTAGTTGAAGATTTTGATTTTTTTTTAAAAATATACAAATTATTCAATTGTAAGTAGTAGGGAGGACCTCAAATTTTTTATTGTGTATCACTATGTTGGCATGTGTATCCTTTTTCTTGGGTTGAACTAGTTTTTTAATCAATGGTTATAACATAAGAACATGTTTCTCAATGATATGAGCTAACTCATGAAATTTGATATTTGCCTTGATTTTAATCATGTCTTACCCTATTTTATAGCCAAATTTGTTGAGGATGGGTTGGGATTATATATGAGTTATTTGATAATTACCATTAGGGTGGGGATTATTATTGGCCTTAGGATCTAGAGGGGTAGAACCATTATTTAAGAGAGTAAAAGTTATGAGAGGTTATTTTTGTGTCTAAATCATAATTCATAATTATTCCTTTAGTACTTATGTAAATCATGAGCCTCATCTATGATTTTTCAGGCTCGTTATCCTCCTAGCTAAGAAATTTTAGGGTTTTAAGCACCATTATGATATTTGGAGATCTTAATACATTAGAGGCATTTGATGAGATGGTTGTATTTTGGTGGTTTGAAACCACACCATATCCCTTCATCTCTTTTTTTAATATATTAAATTCATTTCCAAAATCAATACATTAAAACTTTTTGTGTTAGGCAATGTTATACACCATACACTAGTTTGGCAATGCTAACTCACAAATGTTGATCTTGGGTATCTTGTTAGGTGAACATTTTGGCTAATTATTGTAATAGATGAAGGGACTAATGTAAATTTGGTAAGTGAAGTTAATAATGTAGCTTTCTTAACCAGTGTTTCCAACCTACCTTTGAAGACCTAATAAGTCATTACTAATATTTTTTACCATATGGTGGATAAAATCTAATTAATTATTAATAAAATCTTAGGGAACATTAAGGACATTATCTATGATAGGGACTAATACATGGTTGTGATATTGGGGTGAGACTTCACCATTGTTTGGTACAAGGAAACCTAGGTGTTGGTTAGGTATAGCTTACCTTAGGGGTATTTATTTGATTATAGGCATTAGTACATTCAGATTCACATTATGGATAAGATTCAAGGCATTAAGATTAGGAATGAGATTGGGAATGGTTTCCATAGTTTTCCATTAGGGATTTAATTTCCTATCTACCTTGATTTCCTCAAAATATGTGAGAGATAAGTCTAGTATGAAGGAATATTTTCTTATCAATATGGGAGTCCAAGGATCCAAAGAATGTTTGTACATTTCTAGAATAATCCAACTGTCAGGTTTGTATAGACTTATGATTAGGTTATAAATATTTTATAATATATCATTGAATGTTATAATAGATTCATTAGATTCCCACTTCATATTATAAAACTATTGATAAAGGTGTTGGGGACTATAAATTATCAAAATTAGGCCAATAAGGTGTTATGTAATTGGTCCCAAATAGTGATAGAGTCTTCATTCAAGTTGAGGAACCAAACATATGAAAAGTATTGCAAGGTAAATGGGAAAATCCTACATGCCACATTATCATGTTTAACATGTTATATATTGAGGGTGGTTTTTTAAGAGGCAATTTTATCCTCAATTTTGCATCCTCCACTAGATGTGAACCATGGTACTTATCTATCTAGGTTCCTTTAAAAATCATGAACATCTCTAGTATTATTAATGATAGATCTGACTAGCCAAGACATTGGTCCAATGGGGTTTGTATTATGATGTTGATGATGATTAGGATACATATTTATGTCTTTTGGTCTCCCATATCTAGGTTTATATATAATAAATGTTTCTCATGGTGATAATAATATCATGATAGAGTCTAATTTGGACATAGTAATCTATGGGATAGGCTCTAGGTTATTTTATTGTTAGTGAGAAAATTTAGGATGATAACTATTATGCACACTAAAATATTTTAGGGTGCCCTCCTTCTAGGTCTAATTAGGTTTTTTTATGTGTATTTTATGCATAACAAATACCTCTTAGTTTCCACCCTCTTATTTTAGGACTACTATTCATGAATCCTAATACATGAGTTTCAAGTATTGGGATCTCCTATGTGGCCTACATATAATAGATCTCTAAGAATGCACTTCTACCTTTAAGAGTTAAAAATCTTATAATTAAACACTATAATAAGTTTATGAATTATGGGTCACTCTAGCTTCTAATGGTATTGAAAATATTAGAATTTAATTTTAATGGTTGATCAAAGAAAATTAACAACAAAAAGGGAAGAAGGTAATAAATAAAATAAGTTCTCTCATGTCAAATTAAAGTGCCAATGTTTTAGAACTTTATGATTCCAACTTAAGTTTACCTCTATATGTTATGTCTTACATGGGCTTAGACTAAATCATACATGGTAGACAATTTAGGTAAATATAAATGTCAATGACCCCTACAATGTTATCTCATAAATGAAAAATTATAATATTGTTAACACATGATTCTACATGGTTAATTTAGATAAACATAATAAATCACATGTACTAGTTAGAATATCAAACAATTAATCCTGACTAAACACATACTCATATAAATTTATAATCATATCATAGTCCTCTAGGAATATACATTCACCACTTCACCATAATAAATGTGTAAGGATTTTATAAAGACAAAATAGTAATCATGAACACTTTTACAAGTTTATATAATATCATGCATTCTCTATTGAAAAATTTGACCATAAAACAGTATTAAAAAGCAATATATATATAATAAATGATACTCATCACCCAAGATTAAAATGGAATCTTCATCATATCCCTCACAACTAAATTATTTATAAACAACACATGTTGAGAAGAGATCAAACAAAAATGATACCTAGAATTAAGACACAACATTGCCATTTTGGGACTATTTAGATATATGATAATTGCCACTTAATTGGGACCACCATTTAGTTTCCTTTGAGATTGTTATGTTGTCAATGCTTATGAAATTATGTTATCCTTTTAGTCTAGATTGGAGAAATTGATAGTTTCATCTCAAAACAACACCTCTCCACCTATCAGTAACTCTTTTTATTTCTTCTATTGGACCTCTAATGTGCTCTTGAATACATTAACCTTGTTTATACTCTTTGTAACTTCTATGTCTAAGTCCATAATGGCATGAGATCTATCCTTATTAGCTTTGGTGACCTTATTCCTAAATGCATACTTTAACCTTTTTAATTCCACTCCAACCCCACCTTTATTTATGATTGTACCATCTAAATCAAATAATATGGTGACGATGAGTTCTATTAATTAGGGTATAATTTTATCTCTATTCTTTTCCAAGGGGACACTTTTTTCTTTAAAGTCTCTTGACCATTATTCCAAGGAAGTTTTCATGTTTCCATAAAAAATTATGATAAAGGTGATATCTAATAATGGCATGATCTTTTTCCAGGGGAACATTCCCTTATTGATCAAAATAATCATTTTAATGAGGTTATTGTCCATCTTGATGATATTCTCTAGGTATCCTTATTATTTGTGATAAATCACATTTTTTTTTATAATAACTTCCATCAATTCCTCTAATATAAGAAATAAATTAGAATTGAACCTTATAATTTATTGATAAAATCCACTAGGAATTTGATCTTCACTTGAGACTCTAAAGTATTGACTTTCTCCTTTAAATCCTCCATGATTTTATATGTAATATTATTATAGGCTATTAAAGTAGAGACTAGGTATTCTAAAATGAACTCTTATCCTATTTTCCTCTTATTTTTATTTAGGGAGAACAAGTCCTCATATTTTTTTAATATCATAGGGTCCCTTTATTGTGTAAACTTTTGGATCATGACCCTCTTCATCTAGATTTTATCCTTATCAAAATTAAATTGGATATTTTTGTCACCATAATGTATCATTTCATGTATATGCATCTTCTTTGCCTATAGGGCATTGATCGAATCTCATCCTTGTGTTTGTATAAGTGATCTTAGAGTGACATTAATTGAGGATACAATTGATGAAATATTTGGGGAGTGGGACTAGAATTAGGGATGGTAAATGGAGTTTCATAAGGAGCTATTGGGTCTTAATTTGTTCTTGTGTGGTGTGGATTAAGGGTCCAATGACACCTATACTATTGGTCATCATCCTTAAATAGGATATGGGTAAATTTAAAGATAATATAATGGATCAAGGACATGGGATATTGGGATCCAAGAGAGTATTGTCATTTTTATAGGGCCAAGGTATTGAGAAGACTAGGAAGCATTATAAGAAATTTGTGATACAAGGGGTGAAACATAAAGACTATACTATATAGGTGGAGTTGTGTAGCTGATTAGCCCCAATATTTTTAGGGAAATAATTTTAAAATATGTAAAAATACTAGGCAATGAGTTTACTGCCTATGTGGTGAAACTTGAAATTGAGGAGCTTTGAATGATTTATGTCATTGAAACATGCATAGTGTACACCATTATCACATTATAAGTTGATGTATTTCAAATGGGAATGAAAATTTAACTTAGTGGGTAAGGGTCACTTGAGAATACAAGATGGATAGGAGATGAGGAACTAGGAACTAGAACACTTAAAATTGTAACTCTAGATATTGAGGCAATGGGGACTACAACATGGTTAGAAGAGGTTCCTAGAAAACACATCATAGATTATTAATGGGTGATAGATCATTTGATATAGATAGAATAGACAAAAATAGAACACATAAAAACATATATTAGGATAATTATGTATTATTATAATTAATTGATATAGATTATCACAACTATAAATAATCCAAAAATAGGTATTCTTTCATATTATCAGATAAAGTTATAAATAGAGAATAAATGAAAATGGGAATATATTAACCATAATATAACATAAAATGAACTAAGAATCATGACATAACCATATCATAATCTCTATTTATCTCTATCACATGTGAAAATCCTTTACAATGTATCAAAATATTATTTATTACCTTTTTTTAATGACTCTATCACTTCACATTCCCTCTTTCAATATAAGACAAAATAAGACCTTTCACCTTCCATAGATGTTAGAATTACAATCAGTGCTTGTAATAGTTAAAAATGGATGTGTGTGTGTGTGTGTGTGTGTGTGTGTGTGTGTGTGTGTGTGTGTGTGTGTGTGTGTGTGTGTGTGTGTGTGTGTGTGTGTGTGTGTGTGTGTGTGTGTGTGTGTGTGTGTGTGTGTTATAAAACCATGTGACACATACATGTATCTACTATAGATAGTCTATGATTTTAAAATCCTAAACTACTACCAACACTTTTATTGACTCAAAAGGTTCACTTATCTTGAGACAACATCACATGAATTATTTTTACATATACATTTAAATAAGCTACATGATATTAGGTTAGACTAAAAATGAGTTACCGTTATCACTCAAAGCGCCATTTATTATTTTTCACCTCTTACTGACTACTTAACCACCCTTTTAGGCTTTTAACTAAGTAATGTACCAATATACTACCCTTTTAGGTTTTAAACATACTGGCATAACTAAGTGGATTCCCTTTAAATTTTTTTAACTAACCTGTCTTTTCTTCTCATATTTAATCTACCTATAGAAAATTTCATCATTTTTTTTTTTAAATTACATCATGTCACAATATCTAAGTGACAATAACTAAAATATTCATAACTTTTAAACTACAAATCAGATTTTAATGAAATTTTGAGAGAATTAAGATGAAACCATTAAGAACATCCTATCAAAAATTTATAAAAAAATAGTAAACATGTTATAAATAAGAGATATTTTAATATCCATTTGTGTTTAAAGATGTGGGGTACCCAATCATGTCCCATCGGGTGTGCCATTTGTGATCTAGGAATTTAACTAAAAGGAGGAGGTTAGTATAGAGTTAGTATAAAAAATAATTAAAAATGAACTCACTAACAATATAAAATCCTTTAGGACTGATCATGAATGGATCATAATGATTAAACCAAATGATAACTCAACAAAACATGGAAGGAAATGAGAAATATAGACATAAAAACACAAATTCCTTATCAAATCCTTGATAGCTCCAAATGGTAATTCGATTGGCTTACTCATTTTATGAATAATAATTATTCATCAATGAGATATGGAAAACATCATCTCCTCTATTCACCATTATTGAGTGCTTGGCTTGATCAATGGCTTGATGACTTTGGCTCAATTTTGGCATTATAACACTAGGCTTTTAGCTTTATGAATCTATTCCTACATTATAAATCTACTTTGATTGAGATCCTAAAATGAATATCTCTAGGATTGATTTTATAGGATTTAAAATCCCTTGGAATGGGTTAAATATGACCATGGTTGAGTTTATTCACTTTGGTTGAGTTTGGCACATTCTTAGGATATTCTTTTCGATATTTTCCATTTGAGGCAACTCACAAAGGTAATGAGTAGCTTCTAGGATGTTCTAAGATGCTATTGAATTTCCTTTTTAGTAATTGATTTAATTAATTTATTAGCTCATCAGTGAACTCAATTAGGATTTGAAATTGATTTAACTTACTAATTGATTTTGATTAGGGTGTGCAACTTAATTAATTATTTTTAGGAATTTGGTCATCTATTTGATTTTGATTAATTTAATGTGTGTATGTGCCATGATTAATTTATTTAATAGGATAAATTGATTTAATTTAAGGTTATAAATCCAAATTTGAGACTAATAGAAATTATTAGGTTAAATTTTTTATGATTGGTAAAATTTATCTAATAGTCTAATGCAAAGCCATTGGTGGCCAAATTTACATGTCTATAGAAAGAGGTAGTATGATCTATGTTAGAGAAGGTAAATAAGATTGTGATGTAGGTGTTTCAACTAGAAATGATGAATATGAGGGATCAACAAATGATGAATCTAGTATTGGAGGCATTGTTGACGAAGTCACAGCTATGAGATCTACTGATCAAAGTGTTTATTGTATTAGGATTAAATCTTGCACTACTTTCCATTGACAAAGTTCTTATTTTAGTTATCCCAATAGAATATATTAAGGTTTCTTGATGAGTGAAAAAATAAAAATATCAAAAGAGGAAAAGTAATTTTTATTAATGTCCAATCTATGGGCGTCATTCACCCTAATCACCCTAATCATCATTTTTCACAATGAAATAAAACAAGCCATGAGTTACTTTATATCATCATCTTTAGTTGTTAGAATGTAAGCTCTTGAATTTGAAATTTTAAACTAGATGTCATGTTGCACATATTCCATTCAGCACATGTGCCATTTTTTTGGACCCCTACAAATTTATTTCATAGAATTTCATTTTTACAACCTTATAATCACCCTATATCAATATCTTGAGATTAAATTGATGATTTTAGTGTGATTTTGAGTTTATTCTTAGTGGTTGTTTGGTCTTCCATTTTTTATTAGGATTTATCTTCCATAACAAATTTTTCATTTGTATCACCCCACACATTATGAAGCTAATTCTTTCATTCTAGAAAATTTCTTACCAATTATTGTGCTTGGAGTGTTTTAGTGGCTAAAACATGTCTATACTCCTATAAGAGCTCAATCAATGTCTCCATTTTTGTTTTCATCTTTTCCCCCTATGAGATTAGTTAAAATAGATTTTGCATAGATTGTCAATCATTAGCTAGCTGAGTAATAACAAGTTTGATCTACTTCTCAAATATAACTTGGTTTCCCATGAATTAATCAATCAATGTAGG